>AWOL01S0078884.1:5391-27527 GCA_000715115.1 Nicotiana otophora | reverse complement strand
TATATATATATATATATATATATATACATATGTTGAAATGATTTGTTCTACCAACTCCACTACTTTCTAATTGAGTAAAATATCATCACTTGTCACGTAGCACTAGGAAGTCTAACAGATTACTATAACTACTTTGATAAAAAAAACTTTAGTCCAAAAAAGATTAATACTTATCTAGTAAAATAAGTAGCTAATGTTATTTACAAACTTATCTATTAATAGGTAATTATTATACTTGGTAACAGAATAAATATGTTAATATTTTATAAAGGTTAGGACATTGATTAAAAAAATATATCATATCAAATTCTAATTTTTCCAACATAATATCAAAATACAATATTTTTCTACTATAAGTTCTTAAAACGATAAAAACAATAACTTTCTCGCTTTATGAGAAAATAATTTTTATTTTTCTAATAAAGAAAAATCTCATTTATAAACTTCCGCATATCATGTACTTAATTTAATGCACATCCGAAAAGTAAAAATAACAATAACTGCATAAAAATAAACTTATCAAATCTTTACTAAAAGGTTGTCAAAATTACGGGGTCTTTGCTAACATTGTCATAAATTTTCTATAACCACATTAGTAACCTTAATCCCTTCAAGTTTATATGGATTTACTATGACGTATCCTAACGCCCAGGTGCGGTATGTTACATCCTTCCCCCCTCAGGAACATTCGTCCTCGAAAGTAAGAGTTTATGGGGAGTCTAGCTCATATAAAATGGACACTAGCCAAACATGTAAGCAGTTAAACCCGACCTGCAGCCTCACAAGGCTATACAAAGTATTATAGATATGTACATTAGCCGTGTATCACCAATTTGTATTAAGGAAGAGTATTCACAGACTATTGTTTACCTTATAGAGCCATTTCAGTTTCCGTTGCATTTTGCGTTCTCCCAGCATCCTCGTTATCTTTTGTAATGACCCGGCTTATCGTTTTAAGAATTTACGTTTTGTTCGGTGGCTTAAGGTCTCGATCAACTTTGAAATGTGTACTATGACTTACGAGGGTGGTCAAGTTTGGTTTTCGGATGATTCGGGAATTAATTGAAAGAACAATTCTTATTTTGGAAGCTCAAGTTGAAATAATTGATTGGATGGTGAATTATGTGTAAACGACCCCGAAATGGAGTTTTGATAATTCTAATAGCTCCGTATGGTGATTTTGGACTTAGGAGCATGTCCGAAAAATATTTTGGAAGTCCATAGTGAAATTTTGCTTGAAATGGCGAATGTTGAATTTTTGGGAAGTTTGACCGGGGAGTTGATTTTTTAATATCGGAGTCGAAATCCAGTTCTGAAATTTTTCATAGATCTGTTATGTCATTTATGACTTGAGTGCAAAAATTGAGGTCAATCGGAATTGATTTGATAGGTTTCGGCATCGAATGTAGAAGTTGGAAATTCTTAAATTCCTTAAGCTTGTATTGGGGTATGATTTGTGGTTTTAGCATTGTTTTATGTGATTTAAGGTTTCAACTAAGTTCGTATGATGTTTTAGGACTTATTGGTGTATTGGTTTGAGGTCCCGAGGGCCTCGGTTGAGTTTCGGATCATTTTTAACTGTTGGTTTTTTTGACAGCAATGTGCGAAATTTCTGATGCGCAGAGCTAACATTGGAAGCTTATATCTCGAAATCTATAAGGAATCTGAAAATTATCAAAACATAAAAGTTGTAGCCCTTTGATTTTAGTTTCCAAAATAATAAACCATTCATTATTCGGATATTTGTATAAAAAGTTATGATCAATTGACTGAAGCTGGTACTGCAGATTTTGGCTACAGCAGTGTGCATCGCCAGAAATTTCTGCTGCACAGGGCTGACTTTGGGATCTTATATCTCGCAATCTATAAGGAGTTGGGCGATGAGCAAAACATGAAAGTTGTAGCCCTTAAGTTGTAGCCCTTTGTATCTATTTTACAGAAATTTAAATTGTTTGGCAGTTGGAGTTGAGTACAAGAAGTTATGGTTGACATACTACAGGCTATCGGGGAAGAGTTTTGGAAGAGTTTGATGTTTTCAGCATAAGCATGTAATGATCCAAAGGCCCATTTTTAGTTCTAGATATCGAAATTCAATTCTGAGACTTCCGCGATTTTGATAATGAATTATAGGAGTGATTTGGAAAGTTTGGTCTAGTTTCATTAAGTAGCGGTTGGGGTTTTAGCGCGAAACATGAGTTAATTATTTAACGAGCGAAATTGGTATCGCATTGAGCAAATGAGCTCCGAATTAAGTTTCGATTGAACGACTAGGTTCGTATTATTATTTGTGACCCATAGGAACAAGAATCGTCGAATTCCGAGTTTGTATGATGGAGTTAGAGCCTTTATAGTGAAAACAATAACTGCTGGTGCAAGCAAGTTCTGGTGTGGACTTTTAGTGATGGAAAATGGACTTTTAGTGACGGATGGCCAGAAACTTAAGGACCAAAAATGGTCATTTCCTTCATTTTGTTTTGGATTTTTGGAGCACGGTTCTTGGGCGATTTTGAGGATTTCTTCACGATTTCGACTTGGGTAAGTGTCCTATATCCAAAAGTGATTATATTTCATAAATTTATGGTTATATACATCATTTATTTCGAATTTAAATGAAAGAAATCAAGAATTTTGCAAAACTTTTCAAGAACGAAAATTTTAGATTTGGAGGTCGAGTTGTTATTGGAATTTGATAAAATTAGTATGGGTAGACTCGTAATTGAATAAGTTTTCGGATTTTGTGAGTTTCGTCGGATTCCGAGACGTGGCCCCCACGAGCAATTTTTGAGTTAAATTTCGGATTTTGTTGGAAATTTTGTATTTTCATATGGATTTAATTCCTATAATTAGTATTGGCTGAATTGAATTAATTTGGATAGATTTGTGCTGTCCGGAGGTCAATTCAAGTAAGAAGGCAATTTTGAAATATCGGCCTAACTTTAAAAAGGTAAGTATCTTGCCTAACCTTGAGTGGGGGAATTACCCCTTAGGCATTAAGTCTTATGTGGAAATTGTTTGATTGAAAGCCGTGTACGCAAGGTGACGAGTACGTACTTGGTTTATATGTGCAAATTATATCGGTTAGAATTTGTAGACACCCTTATGTATTAAATTGGAAAATTGTTGGAACTTAGTAAATACTTGAATTGTCATGCCTCGTTCCTTGTTTGTCGAAATTGTATTTTATATGATAATTTGGTGTTATTGTCACTTGGAATTAAATTCATTATTGAATCATTATCTGTAAATAATTATTAAATATTTAAAATAAGGCATTAATTTATATTTATTAAAATATGGATTAAAGAAGCCGTTGTCCTATGCTGAGCTACTTTTCCATCTTTGTTGTTGTTTTGAGATTTTATATACGTTGTGTGGAGCCTTGGGATATTTTTGAGAAATTTATTGATTTTACTATATCATTGAAATTGGTTGTGGTCATTGTGCAAATTGTGATATGAATTGATTGTGTGGTGTTGTCGTGATAATATTCCATGTAAATTGATGTGTGATTTGAGTTATTATTATGAGGATATAAGGGTGACATTTCATTGTTGATATTATGTGGGTATAAGGGTGGCATTTCACTGTGGTTATGTGTGTTGGGAAATTGTCTGGGTGGAGTGATAAGGGTGGCTATTATACGGAGTGATAAGGGTGGCTATAGGAGAGATAAGGGTGGCTATTGATATTGTCAGGGCGGAGGGATAAGGGAGGCTATTATAGGAGTGATAAGGGTGGCTATAGGAGAGATAAGTGTGGCTATTGTCAGGGATGATATGTGATGATGTGGAATTATTATGTTGGTAATTTTTATGTGATGATGTGAGGTTATTAGCGTTGGTAATTTTCATGTGATGTTGTGATTTTTCTTGTGTTTATTTTTATATCTTGTGTAACTTATCTTGTTGTTTCGGTAAACTTGATAATAGTCTGATCTATGTTGAAATTGAGAGCATGTGGCTATTGCCAAGTGGATTATATTATATGGTATCGGGTTGCACGCTGCAACATATATGAAATGTGGGCACGAGGTGCCGAAAAAAATATGATGATGATTGTCATGACCCGAAATCCGTTAAAGGTCGTGATGGCGCCGAACACCATTGTCAGGCAAGCCAACACTAAATAGTTAATTAAATTCTCATTTTAATATTTTTGAAATCGTAAATTTACTTCAATTTATCTAGTAAAAGATGAATATACAGAATAATAACAATGTTTTCCAATTTCAATACTGAACATCTCATAATCATCCCAGAACCCGGTGTCACAAGTGCATGAGCATTTTCTAGAAATTTAAAATAAAATACAATAACTGTCCGGAATACAAATTTGGACAGGAAAGAAAATACAACACTCTGAAAGAGACTCTGTTGGCTGTGGGTCATATATAAGATGCAACTCAACTAAGTCCTCATAATAATCGCGCATCTGCGCCCACAAGACCATTAGTCATGTATGTACCTGCACAAAATATACAGCAAGTATAGTTTGAGTACGTAAATCAACGCGCACCTAGTAAGTATCCCGCCTAACCTCGAAGAAGTAGTGGCGAGGGGTCGACTCAGACACTTACTATGGGCTATAATAATATCATGTACAGTAAAGAAGTGAATGAATATGAGCCAGAGTAAATATATGAAGCAACCAAGTATAAAATACGTAGTGAAATTTTCCTCTTTATAATTTACTCAAACTCTCAACTAGTAAGTTCCCTCCGTAACCGGAGCATATATATAGATATAGTGGATTTCATCAACGAGGTTGTCATAATCCAAATCAGGGAAAAACCCTCAGATACACTGGCTTCTTGCCAAATGTTACGCACGATTCCATGAGGATAATATATATATAGGGAATGCCGAGGCGTACGGCTCGATCCATCATAAAAGTAAACTATGCACTGTCGAGGGTCGAACGACGCGAACCATAGATGCATCTATTAATCTGCCGAGGCAAACGACCCGCTCCCATGAGAGTGTGGTACATAAATCCTGCCGAGCTGAATGGCCCGATCCTATAAGAGTGGTAGAAGAAAATACCACGCTCGCGAATCATACGTGCGATGCGGTCAAATATAAATTTAAGGAATCTCTCCGCTCGCGGATCATACTTGCGACACGGTCAAATATAAATTTAACATTAAAATCATATCTCTTTCTTGATTCTTTTCAAAAATAAGGGAAATTCAGCTTGTAGCTTTTTAAGGAAATTACCCTGCTCGCGAAACATACATGCGACGCGGTTACACATAGATTTCTTAAGCTATTATTGCATTACTCGGTCCTTTTCGAAATTACGAAGTTCAAACGAAACCTTTTAAATCTTACGTTCTTCAATTTCAACTCCTTTCAAAACATTTAATAAGCAAACTCAATCTCGCTCCCTCTCAAGGCAGACAATAAACATAAATCAATAACAATATCAACAAGGCATGATGTGAGCCTAAAACTACCCGGACATAGGCATAACTAGTAGCTACGTACGGAGTCTCGTCACCTCATGCGTACGTAGAAGCACACAATAATTTAGTTCACACATAGGGTTAATTCCCTCTTACAAGGTTAGAAAAGAGACTTACCTTGCTCCGAAATTCCATAACCGGCTCCAAGGCTGCTTTGACAATTCAAACTGATGCCCGTCGCTCCAAAACTAGTCAAATATGACGCAACCAAATCAAAATATACTCTAATACTCAAAATTAATAATTTTATAACAATTTCCAATTCCGTTCGAAAAGTTAATAAAATCACCCTTGGGCCCACGTGCCCAGATTTCGAAAAGTTTCGAAGATAAACTTTACCCATAACCCCACGAACTCAAATATATAATTTATTCTCCATTTCATGCCCAAATTCGTGCTCAAAATCCAAGAATACCAATTTCTAAGTTTTCCTACTAAAACCCCACAATTTCTACAAATTTTCATGTCTAAATCCATACATAAACCATGTATTTAACTCACAATATGCGGGAATTACTTACCTTATAATAGATGATGAAATCTCCTCTTCAAAAGCTCCAAAAATCGCCCAGCCAAAATGAAATGTGGAGGAAAATGGCCAAATCCCGTATATAAAACTTCACTGCCCAGGTCCGCCCTTCTTTGCGATCGCGGAAAGACCATAGCGATCGCGAAGGCCAAAGACACACTACCCCTAATTTCCTCTTCGCGTTCGCGTTCCTCACGATGCATTCGCGAAGCTTTCCACCCTCACTGCTTCGCGTTCGCATACCCAGCCTCGCATTCACATAGGCCAAACATCCTCAGGCCCAGACCTCATTTACTTCTATGCGTTCGCGACTCCCCACTCGTGTTCGCGCAGGTTCCTCAAGTTCTTCACCGCATTCGCGTCTCACCTTTCGTGTTCGCATAAGGCAAAAATCCATGGTCCATAAATTCCTTCTTCGCGATCGCGTACATCCACCCGCGATCGCGATGCACAACACCAGATGCCCCAAACAACTCTAAGCGATCGCGGACTTCCTATCACGATCGCATATAAGGAAACCAGCAATAGCCATGACATCAACTTCAACAGATCCCCCAAGTCGAGTTTCAATCCGTTAACCATCCGAAATCTACCCGAGGCCCTCGGGACCCCAACCAATCATACTAACCAGTCCCATAACACATTACAAACTTGCTCGAGCCTTCAAATCACATCAAACAACATCAAAATTATGATTCGCACCCCAATTCAAACTTAATGAACTTTGAAACTTTAACTTCTACAATCGATGCCGAAACCTATCAAATCACGTCCGATTAACCTCAAAATTTGCACACAAGTCACATTTGACATTACAGACCTACTCCAACTTCCGAAATCAGATTCCGACCTAGATATCAAAAAGTCCACTTCCGGTCAAACTTCTCAAAAACCTTCAAATTTCTAAGTTTCGCCAAATGGCCCCAAAATGACCTACAGACCTCCGAATTCACTTCCGGACGCGCTCCCAATACCAGAATCACTATACGAAGCTATTCCTAGACTCGTAATCCCAAGAAGACATTGATAACATTGAAATGCACTTCAACCCAAATTTATGAAATTCTTCCAAAATGCCAACTTCTACGATAGGAGCCGAAACGCTCCCGGTTCATCCAAAACCCGGTCCGCACATACGCCCAAGTCCGAATTCATCATATGAACTTGTTGGAACCTTCAAATCCCGATTCCGAGATTGTTTACTCAAAAATCCAACCTTAGTCAATTCTTTCAACTTAAAGCTTCCGAAATGAGAATTTTCTTTTCAAATCAACTCTAAGCTTCCGAAATTCAATTCTGACCACGCGTACAAGTCATAATACCTGAAGTGAAGCTGATCATGGCCTCAAACCACCGAACGATGTGCTAGAGCTCAAAACGACCGGTCGGGTCGTTACAGTGATATTGGCACGTGAGTTGTCCGTGCGGTTGTGATAGAGATATTGGCACGAGGTGCCGTGGAAATATGAAAGTGGGCTGAGACCCATATTTTATGATTATGAGATGAGGTGTCACAAGGTAACTTTTATTTGAAAGGATTATATTCCAAATATTATTTGAAAGAATTATATTCGAAAGACATTTATTTGAAAAAATTATATTTGAAGGATATTATTTGAAAGAATTATATTCGGAAGATATTTATTTGAAAGAATTATATTTGAAGGATATCTAATTGAAAGAAGTATGTTCGGAATATATTTATTAGAAAGGATTATATTCTATAGATTTCTATTGAAAAACTTATAGATGAAAGATGCATATTTTGAAGGACTTGATTATTGGTTGTACTTGTGTTCATTACCTGTTTGAGCAATATTTTTGGAGTTCTTGCTGCCTTGATGTTTACGTTACTAATTGATTATTGTTGCTATCACTGTTATTGATTTTTCTATTATTTTTTATACTATATTGCACATGTTATTAGACTAGTGGGTGTCTTGACTGTACCTCGTCACTACTTCACCGAGGTTAGTCTTGATACTTACTGGGTACCGAATGTGGTGTACTCATACTACACTTTTGCACATTTTTGTGCAGAGCCAGGTATTTGACATATCAGACTCGGGCAGAGTTAGAGTGGGATCGCAAGGATTCAAGGTAGAGCTGTTTGGTCGCCGCAGTCCCTTGGAGTCTTTCTATTTTATTGTACTGTTAATCATTATTCAAACAGTATTGAGTATTCGATCCTTGAGATAATTTCATGTATTCAGTTAGAGTTCGTGACTCAGTATTTCCAGTCTTGGGAGGTTGTTTGTAATTATTTTCGTTGTTGGTTTCGATTATCTAAAAATAAGTCTTGAATTGTATTTATAATCAGCTTACTTAGTCTTAGAGACTAAGTGCCATCACGACGCCTGTGGTGGGATTTTGGGTCGTGACATCTTTAATCTGGAACAAGTAAGGGTATCTAGACTTCATCTCTTCTTCTGCTTCCCATGTCATTTCTTCCTTATTCTTGTTCCTCCACAACACTTAGACGGAGGTTACATCATTTGTTCTCAGCTTGCGGACTTGTCGATCTAATATATCCATTGGCACTTCTTCATATGATAGATCCTCCGTAAATTGTACATCTTTGATAGGGACGGACCGATAAGGGTCTCCAATACATCTCCTTAACTTAGATACATGGAATACCCGGTAGACAAATTCCAATTCGGATGGCAATTCTAACTCATAAGCAACCTGTCTAATTCGTCGAAGAATTTTGTATGGCCCAATATACCACGGACTCAGCTTACCTTTCTTCCCAAAATGCATAACACCTTTCATCGGTGAGATCCTCAGGAAAACCCAATCACCAACCTCAAACTCCAGATCACGACGTCGAACATCGGAATAAGAATTTTGCCTGCTTTGGGCCATCCTCAGTCGCTCTTGTATCACTTTCACCTTCTCAATGGATTGGTAAATCAAATCTGGCCCATATAATTTTGTTTCACCAACTTCGAATCATCCAACAATCTACATCGCCTCCCGTACAGTGCCTCGTACGAGGCCATTTTAATACTGGAATGGTAGCTATTATTGTAGGCGAATTCTATGAGTCGCAGATGGTCATTCCAATTCCTCTTGAAATCTAGAACACATGCTTGTAGCATATCTTCAAGTGTCTGAATGGTACGTTCAGTCTGCGGATAGAATACAATGTTGAGTTTCACTTGTGTGCCTAAACCCTTCTGAAAAGACCTCCAAAAGTTAGGAGTAAATTGAGCTCCTCGGTCTGATATAATAGATACCGGCACACCATGAAGATTAACAATCTCCTTGATATACAGCTTCGCATAATCTTCAGCTGTGTAAATTGTCTTAACTGGTAGAAAATGGGCAGATTTTGTAAGTCGATCAACTATCACCCAGATGGAGTTAAACTTATGATAAAAGCAAGGTAATCCAATAATGAAGTTCATATTTATCTCCTCCCATTTCCAAGTTGGAATATCTATATTTTGAATCAATCCACCGGGTTTATAATGCTTGATCTTTACTTGTTGACAATTAGGACACTGGGCTACAAATTCTGCAATAGACTTCTTCATGTTATCCCCCAATACTGCTCTTTAACATCATGATACATCTTTGTCGAGCCGGGATGGATTGAATATCGGGACTGATGAATCTCAATCATAATATTCTCTCGCAACCCTGCCACATTAGGCACACATAATCGGCCTTGGTATCTCAGTTCCCCATCTCCTCCAATCTTGAAAGTCGTAATCTTATGATGCTGAATGCCCTCTCTCAATCGTATTAAGGTAGGATCTTCATATTGCCGTGCTTTTACCTCAGCTACCAAAGATGATTCCGATGTATTCTGTACAGTAACACCTCTGCCATCAGAGTCTAATAATCTGATTCTCATATTGGCCAGCTGATGAAGTTCTTTAGTCAACCCTTGTCTACCTGCCTCAATGTGTACTAAGCTTCCTATTGACTTATGACTGAGAGCGCCTGCCACAACATTGGCTTTACCAGTGTGGTACAATATCTCGACATCAACCTTCTGTTCCTTCTGGGAGACTGAGCACTGGTGCAGATGTCAATCGATTCTTTAGCTCCTGAAAACTACGTTCACAAATGTTAGACCACTGGAACTTGGTAGCTTTCTGTGTTAACTTAGTCAATAACGTTGATATAGAGGAAAACCCTTCTACAAACCACCTATAATATCCTGCAAGCCCCAAGAAGTTGCGGACTTATGACGGTGTTGTAGGTCTCAGCCAATTCTTCACTACATCGATCTTTTGAGTGTCGACATTAATACCCTCGTCAGATATCACATGGCCAAGAAATGCTACCGAGTTCAGTCAGAATTCACATTTGGATAGCTTAGTATATATATATTACGATCCTAAAGGGTCTGTAATACTATTTGCAAGTGGCCTGCATGTTCTGCCTCCGAACGAGAATACACCAGAATATCATCAATGAATACGATCACAAACACGTCAAGATAGGGTCTGAATACACTATTCATGAGATCCATAAAAGTTGATGGGGCATTTGTTAGCCCGAACGACATCACCAAGAACTCAAATTGCCCATATCTTGTTTGGAAGGCTGTCTTCGGAATATTCTTCTCCTTAACCCTCACCTGATGATACCCTGAACGTAAGTCAATCTTGGAGAAATACTTAGCACCCTAGAGTTGATCAAACATGTCGTCAATCCTTGGAAGTGGATACTTGTTCTTTATAGTAACCTTATTCAACTATCGATAATCAATACACATCCTTAACGACCCATCCTTCTTCCGCACAAACAAGACCGGCGCACCCCAAGGTGAAGTGTTAGGCCTAATGAAGCCCTTATCCAACAAGTCCTTCAACTGTGCCTTCAACTCTCGCAACTTAGGTGGGGCCATCCTGTACAGAGGGATAGAGATCGGCTGAGTGTCAGGGAACACATCAATGTTAAACTCAATCTCCCTTTCAGGCGGAAGGCCTGGGAGTTCATCTGGGAAAACGTCTGGAAATTCATTAACCACGAGGATTGATTATAGAGTAGGCGTCTTCGCCTCCATATCTTTAAAACGAACGATATGATAAATGTAACCTTTTGAGATCATCCTCCTTGCCTTTAGATAGGAAATAAACCTACCTTTTGGTGTAGTAATGTTCCCCTTCCATTCAATAATGGGTTCATTGGAAAACTGAAACCTAACCATCTTTGTACGACAATCAACGTTTGCATAACATGATGCTAACCAGTCCATTCCCATTATCACATCAAAATCAACCATTTCTAATTCAAATAGGTTCACCGAGGTTTGACGACTACAAATTATCACTGTGCAACCTCTATATACCCTTCTAGCAATCATAGAATCTCCTTTCGGAGTGGATACCGCAAGTGATTTACTTATCAATTCAAGTTCAATGCCAAACTTATTAGCCATAAAGGGTGTAACATATGATAATGTAGACCCCGGATCAATCAGCGCATATATGTCATAAGAAAACACAGACATTATACCTGTGACAACATCAGGAGATGACTATAGATCTTGTCGACCTGCTAGAGCATACATTCAATTTTGTGTACCACTCGAACTCGGTACTGCACCTCTACCTCTACCACAACCTGTCGACTGCTGAAAACCTCGTGTTAGAGGTTGAACTGATGAGGAAGAACCAGAGACAGATCCAGTTGGCTGCACCATACCACCACCTCCTCTATTAGGACAATCCCGCATCATATGGCCAAGTTGTCTGCAAGAATAGCACGCATCGGAACCTCAACGGCACAGTCCAAAGTGGGCCTTGCTGCACTAATCACAACGGGGTGTTGGGGGTCTCGTCTGACTAGTATCCCTATGATCTTGAGAGCCTGATGCCCGTGAACTCTGACCTGGACCAGAATAGCTAGATCGATTGTACCGAGGCCTCTAAACCCGTGTAGGAGGACTAGCTACGGGTGGTGCTGAACGCCTCAAAATTGGGGCCTAAAGTCACCAGAATACCTTGCAAACCTCTCCCTCTTATGTTGGCCCCTATCTTGCTCCCTATGTGCCCTCTGCTGGTGCTTACGATCCTCTAGTATCTGGGCATAAGCCTGAATACAGGAAATATCCATGCCCTCCACCAAGGAGGCTGTCGTGCACTCATTTATCAGATGTGGTCCCAACTCGTTCACGAACAGGTTCACCCTATCGCTCATCTCGGCCACCATATGGGGATCATACCTTGCTAAGGAATAAAACTACATATTGTACTCTCGCACACTCATATTACCTTGCCGAAGGTTAAAGAACTTATCAACTCTAGCTCGTCGTATCTCAACTGGCAAGTAGTGATGAAGAAAGGCCTCGGAAAAGTCCTTCCACACAGCTGGAGGAGAATTCGGACCCCTGGATCTCTCCCAACTGTCATACCAGAAAACCGCTAAATCTCGTAACCAATAAGAAGCCAACTCTACTGCCTCAGTATCACTAGCGTGCGTAACCCGTAGTGTATGATGAACCTGATCAATAAAAGTTTGTGGGTCCTTCTTGGGGTTTGATCCGGTAACTACTGGAGGGTCTAGATTAATAAAATCACAAACTCTCGCACTAATGGGCCTCTTAGCAGCACCGGTATTCTGCATCTAAACCTGAGAAGCTACTAATCTAGTCAACAATTGCACCACACTACGCATATCTTGGTCTGTAGTGCCAGACGAAGGAACTGGAGGTGCTGGATCTATCCTAATCTTGTCTCGAGGGGGCAGAGTAGTGAGGCCTGAGACAACATCTCGCCCTGAGCCTCACTTTGGCCCACTCTAGCAAGAGGAAACTGACTGGTACCCTCTCCTGTAGGTGTATCGATCCGTATACGATCCGTCTGCTTTCCAGTCGAAGGCATCGCTGAAAGAAAACAAGGTGAATATTAGAGATGAACACTTACGACTCCGCTCTAACGCACTATCTATATTCATAAGAAAGGTAACAACCCAAAATGTCTTGTAGCCTACTGATTATAAATGTGGCGCGCTACATATCCATAATCAAGCCTCTACTAGACACGGCTCATAGACAACCCCTAGGATAGACTTGCTCTGATACCAAGTTTGTCACGACCCCAAATTGGAGGGTCATGACTGGTAACCGACCATACTTGCTGAGCACCGATGTACATTTTATCTAACCTTTCTTATTATCTATAAGGTCCAACGAGGTCAACATAAATGGTAGACATGAATCACAAACAACCAACAATGATAGATAACGACATAAACACATATAACATGGGCCGACAAGGCTATCGTCAAGTTATATACAACAAAAGCGACCGACAAGGCTATCCAAAACTATACATGAGACAACATCTGTCTATGAGCCTCTAAAGAAACATAAGTGCTGGAACATTGTCGGAACAAGGCACCGACCTACCCATAACGTCTATAACAAAAATGCATACCAAGACCACGGCAAGTCCAGAGAAGGGGTCTCGCCAATAACGCTGAACAGAGTAGTCTACCGTGGTGGGGTAGCTTCGTCTACTTTTCTATCAGGACCTGCAGCATGACATGCAGCGTCCACAAATAAAAAAGACGTACGCACGAACAAAGTACTGAGTATGTAAGGCATGATAATATAATTAAGAACAGTAATGTAAAGAGAGATAAAGAAAATACCACCGGTAACATCTGAGTGCCTCTGAGGGCGACTGACAATGAAATGCATAATATAATATATATATCCAGCTTCTGCTGCAACCGCACCTGCGCTTGGGAAGCCGCAGGTGCGAGCTCGCAGAAGCGAGCCCTAATCCGCAGATACGAGAAAAGGGGAGGCTGGTACGAACCGCAAAAGCGATCCAGAAAGCGCACATGCAAGCCCGCAGGTGCAAAGACAGTGACCGCAGAAACGGAGAAGGCGCAGGTGCGAAGGACATCACCGCAGAAGTGGAACCGCAGGTACGGTCACACCTCCGCAGGTGCGAAAAAGGTTGTTGGACAGAATGTTAAAAAGGGCAAGGCTCAGTCATTTTTAGTCCGTATTTCCTTCAGTTTTGGGCGATTTTGGAGTTTTTTTGAGAGGGGATTTCAACTAGCAACTTGAAGGTAAGTTAATTCTACACGCTTTGAGTTAAATACATAGATTATGGGTAGATTATAACCTGTAAATCGTAAAAATCAAGGGTTTAGATGAAAACCTAGGTTTTGATAAAAATGAGATTTTAACCACGAAAATGGCTATGGAATTGGATGGAGATGGTATATTTGAGTTATTGAGGTTATGGGTAACGATTTCCTCCAAAACTTTTTGGAATCCGGGCACGTGGGCCCGGGATGAATTTTAGTAATTTTACCATTTTGGGTTGGGTAATTAATTTAATAGTCTAATTTCGAATTATTGAGCATGTATTAATTATTTTGTATAACATTTGGATAATTTCCGAATTTTCAGAATCGAATTGAGACTTTAACGCGGCGTTGTGATCGGGAAGTGGGCTTTGAGACAAGGTAAGTCTCTTGTCTAACCTTGTAAGAGGAAATTTACAACATAGGTGATTTAAATTAATAATTATTTCTAATTGTGGGGGCTACGTACGCATGCGGTGACAAGAGTCCGTGCGTAGCTACTAATATTGCTAAAGTCCAGGTAGTTTAGGACTCAAATCATGAATTACTTGTGATAATTGTATCCTTATTTAATTAGAGCAATAGAATTATGTTGCAAATTGTTAGAGGAAATGGTAAAAGATTGAAATCTCGCATACTTGAAATTTTGTTCAGAATATTTAACTGTTGTAGAAATTTGTACATCCTCTTGCGTTAATCTAAAAAATGTACATATATATATATATATATTCTCATTCCGGAGATTCATAAGAAACTGTCCCCCTTTCTTGTGGAGCGGGCCGAACGCCTCAGCAGTATAGATGCATCTATGGATCGTGCTGCACGTCCCTCAGTAGTGTACACGACACTCTGGGTCTGGCCGTACGACCACGGCGGAAATCGTGCCAAATAATAATAATTAGACGATACCTTAATATTTTATTGCAGCTTGTGAAGTTAATTGATAAATTGGAAATTATTGGAATTGAATGAGTTAATTATTTCTACTGGTTAAAGAAAAGTTATTGTTATTCCTATAAATCACGTTGATTTAAGTATTTCTAATTTAATATTATTGGCCCTTAGTGAGAGCCAAAGTCGACCTCTCGTCACTACTTCTTCGAGATTAGGCTTGTTACTTACTGGGTACACATTGTTTACGTACACATGCTACACTTGCTGCACATTTTTGTGCAGGTACAGATATGTCTAGCGGCCTTGTGGGCGCAGAGGTGTGGTAAAAATGCAGGGACTTAGGTGAGATGCATTCTATATTACGATCCGTAGCCAACAGAGTCTCCTTCAGAGTTATTTATATTTTTCCGTATTCCTGACAGATGCTGTATTTTATTTTACTCCCTAGTCAATGCTCATGCACTTGTGACACCGGATTTTGGGATTGGTTATGGGTTGTTTAGTAATTTAGTTGCTAAAATATTTATCACCTACTCTATGAGTTCAATCTTTACTATTTAATTGAAGAAAATTTCGTTTCAAAAATATAAAATGAGTAATTAAATTAATTAGTCAAGGTTGGTTTGCCTGACAACGGTGTTAGGCGTCATCACGACCTTTAATGAATTTTGGGTAGTGACAACATGGTAGCAGAGCACTAGATTCACGTAGGTCTCACGAGTCATGAGCAAGTCTAGTAGAGTCGGATCGGTACAGAGACATCTGTACTTATCTTCGAGAGGCTACGGGGCTGTTAGGAGCACTTCTTTTTCTTGATTCCTCATAGTGCGATTCGATTTCTTTGAGGCTTATGTCTTCATTTCCTTCCTATTCAATCTTACGCGGCTTGAAACGCTTACTATAAATTGGGAATCGAGGAATTTAAATTATACTAAAGATGTGGTGCAGGATGTTTCTCCCTGCATATTTGCTTTGGGCCATTGTCGTCGCCTTGTAGAATGTCGTTCTGTCATTTCAGCTCAGTATCAGTATTACTTAAGGTTTTGAGATTGGGCATTGATTGTTATGACGATTCGTGCGTTTCTATCGCACAAATGTTGTGTAATGGTAGGATGCTTGTCTATGCATCGAGCCAGTGAATGACTTGAAAGGAGGTTTTACTTACTGCATGATTCAGAGATTCAGTATTTTATTTCCGGCGAAGGAAAGGCAATTGGACTAAGAATGTTCAGGTTTGGGTTGATGGAGTAACGAGACTTGGTATTTTCGAGCGTGGTGGAATCTTCATCCGTGATGTGGTATCGTTGTCCTTGATTGAATATGTTAAGTTCGTCGGTGTTATGATTTTCTTTAATTTGCCTTCAGGGCAGGATATTATGAATGGTGCTGGGGAAGCGGCTGTCAGAGGTCGCAGTGTATTGTGGTTCAGGATCGAATCGGTGATCCTAATGTTGGTGGCTCAAGGAAGATGATCTTCGAGGAGGTTTAGAGTTGGCGGCGATCTGTTGGTTCAGGTGCTACAGAGATGAATTTCTATTTAAAGCATCAACTGGAAACGAAGGATAAGGAAGGACATATGGGAGGTGTCTTGCGGTGGTTAAACTTCTAGAAAGCCAAGTGTAAGAAAACAGAAGTCGAGTAGTTGCTTAAAGGAGAGGCTTTGACCAAAGTGGGAGAGTGACAAAGTATCATATGGGTTATGTGGTAGGATAGCTGCATGCGTTGAGGAAAGTTCAGAGTGATTTGGAACTCATGGTGGATAGTGACTAATTTTACGAACTTAATTTGGAATATTGGCTGCTATACGGAGAAAGGTTGGATATGACGGAAATGAGTTGCTTGATATGAAGAAGGATCCAACATGACTTTGGATTGGAATGTATTGCCGCACCTTTAGTTTATGTCCATGAGGAGTGAACAGACTTGTACAGCTGTTGAACGAGCAAGGGCTTAGGATGGTTTATTAGTTTTGTGGTAATCGTACTCGGTGCAACGTTGTTGGAAGATGTCGGCATGGGATTTCCACATGTGGGTTATTTCCGGTGAGCAGGTTAACGGTTGTGTGGTGTTGACGAAGCTTCTGTGAAGAATTCTATTGGCTACCCAGTATGAGGTCGAACATGTGAATGTGGCTAGGGATTCAAAGCGTTCATGAAATGGTTAGCAAGAAGATTTCGAGGAATTTGGCGGGTCGATTGCACTAGGTCATATTTGTGAGGAAGAAGGAATCTTGGTAGGTTCCAAGGTCATGTAATGGTAGCTTCAAGCTAAGTGGGAGAGCCCGCCGCCTACGATTGGAGTGCATGGTTGTTGACTTGTGAGGTTTCTGGTTATCGGCGTATTGGTGGGTTATTATGACTAAGGAAAGAAAACATCAGTGGTAATTTGAGCAAAGGATTTGAGGAATGTGCGCTATATTTGGCCTTATTGATTCACGTTCGGGCTTTGGGAAGACTCGGAGTCTATGCTTCGTGTAGATGTGATGTACAAGGAAGTGAGTCGACCGGGTGCTTCTTTGAGAAGGCGTTCATGTGCTAGCAAGGCCTTCGAGTTTGAGCATATTTTGGAACAAGTCATAGTGAGTGACCCTCAATAATGGTTTTAGTGGATTAAAAAATTTAAGTGAGGTGCCTAAGGATTTCGAGTCCGTAGTATGGTTAAGTATCGAGCTTTTGCAGCAGATTATGAAAGGGGCTTGGAGTATTCTACGTTATCTTAGGGCTGCGATGTATCATTGGAAGAATGGCAGAAAATAACTTCGGATTCATAGAGGAATTATCACAATGGGTGTACCAGTTGAAGATGTAAATGTGCGCACAATGAGGGTATGAGATGGTTCGTGGGTTTTGAGGCAACATGGTCTCGTGAAATAGAGTCCTTCTGGATGAGTGCAGGTTGGGTTCGTCATATTTTGAATAGAGCTATTATTATTCCTAAGGCAAGTCCAGAGTAAATTAGAATCAGTCGGATCAGTTAGCAATGGTTGAATTGGCATGATGGTGGCAATGATCAGTTCCTTCAGCATGTTAAGTTATACATGTGATTTGGGGCGGTACGTGCTAGGCTTGATAGCTGCCATCATTGATTTTATTTGGAGGCATTCGAGTATTATGGCCTATTATGTGTAGATAGATCCCTGAAGAGTTATGCTGGTTTAGACCACTACTTGAGGATTATATTTTCTGCGGTTATGGGAATTCAGTCGCATGTTGCAATGATTCTCCTGAAATGAGTTAAGTAAAAGGTTGCTATGTGATGGAGTATTTAGTCTATTAGTGGATCATGAGTCATGATAGAATTCTTGCACTCTCACGTATTGGTAAGTTAGGTGCATAGAGCGGCATGGGAAATTGGAAGTTGAGGATCAAGGTTACAGTTTGGTGTCGACAAGAATGTCACGAGCTTGGATGAGCAGGAAAGAATTCAGATGTTTAGGGTAAACTGGTACTATCTTCAACGTCACCTAAGATCGGTGTCATGTGTAAGAGGCTTTGTGGACTTTCGATTCGCTTTAAAACACTGTATGACTGGTGGTCTGGATGTGCAGACTTTGCTACCTGGTGTGGAAGGTCATTGGAGTGTACCCCATGGGGAGATTGTATAAGTGTGACATGTAGTCACTTGATTTATTAAAGATTTAAAACCAAGTACGGAGATTGTGGTACTATCGCTAATGTGAGAATTTATGCCTGAAGGGCGCTCGGTTTATTTGGTTTTGGAATGTGGAAGTTCGTTTCGGATTTGACAGTTGTTCTTGTGTGTCATGGGATAAAGGGTTATTGTGGATCCTTCAAAGGTTATTAGCCCAGTGCGGTACAATCAGAATCGACTTGAGGTCCGTGGATGGATCTAAATATGAATGTGGGCTCCATATCAGGCTGGATGTGTTCATTTCGGCATAACGTTGTTTTCGGAGAGGTATTCAGACCTCAGATGTTATTTCTGTTGTCGGCCCTTTCCGTGTGGCCTATATTTTTCCATGTGGGTTGTGAGGCAGTTTGATTATTCGCACTCGTATTGAGATCCCGTATAGTTTGCAGTGTTATATGAGCAGGATGGCTCTCGAGATGCAGGTTATTTATTGCACCTTATTCGTGCTTGAGTTTGATAGCGTATGGTGCTATCTGATGGTATTGTGCACTTGGCGTGCTTGTGGTTGTCATTCAGGTATTTCGTAGGTATAAGCATTTTAGCTTGATGGGTACTTCCCTATTTATTGTCATGAGTAGATCGGGTGGCACGCCACCACGAGTATGTTGTTTGGATCGGGTTGCACGCCACAACGGTATCATGTGAGGAATGGGATGCACGCCGCAACAGTATGATGTTGAGTACAGTTCCCCATATCTATTCTTGCGTGTCTTATTTCTCATGTTATGAGGAAGGTTCGTAACACCTTTTTCGGTTGTTTAATCTGTTACGTGGGTTGAGTAGTTCTTTCCAGAATTTGTTTTCCTTATGTATCACATTCGAGTTTGTGGCTTATTGGCACATGGTGGCATCATATGAGACTTTTGGTAGTGATTGTGATGGCTTATTATCGGAACTACTTGTACTGGGTGAGGCTAGATTTTTGGACCTGGGATCAGTGCGAACGGATTTATATGAGGCATGTGAAAGAGAAAATATCGTTATTTGGTTCATAATGAGGTAATGGTTCATGTTAGGAGGAGGGACTAAATGATTTGTTGATTATGCAGTTGGTTATGAATTTCTACACATTTCTTCCATCGTGGAAGCATTGCAAGAGTTGGAACATGACTTATATGTGTCATGAGGTGTGTTGTGGGCATCAGATTTGTGAGATTTCGGCTATTGCTATCAGAGGATGTTATTATGGTCGTGTGAATTATCCGGTGCATGGTGTGGATTCAGCAAAGGTACGCAATCGTGTGTTGGCGCATCGTGTAGTGATTGGAACGGTGTTCGGATGTTGGAATTTGGCTCTAAGGCTTATTTGCCTAAATAAAGGGGAGGATCTTCAGATTGGCTCGAGCTAATATGCTCAACTGGGTAGTGGTAGCACAGACAGGTGCACGCAGTGTTAAACAGTGATTTCGGACAACTCTGGAGCAGTTCTTAGCATGTTCGAGGACGAACGTATATTTAAGTGGGAGAGAATGTAACGACCTAACCAGTCGTTTTTACTGTTAGAACTCTGTTCCCCTAAATAAAACTCTCCGTATGTGCTTTTACTAATTTACGACTTGCGGGGATGGTTGGTTCGGGATTTGAAAGTGTTCGGGTTAAAATCGGAACACTTGATTCCTTGGTTTGGCTTTAAAAGCCCAAGTTTGACTTCGGTCAACTTTTTGAGAAAACGACCATGGAATCAGGATTTGACGGTTTCAATAGGTTCGTATGATGATTTTAGACTTGGGCGTATGTTCGAATCGGGTTTTGGACGACCCGGGAGCATTTCGACGTTTAATAGTAAAAATTAAATATTTAAAGGTTTAAGGTTCTTTAAATTTGGTTTGAAGTAGATTTTTGAGTAATTGAGGTCCGTTTGGAAATTCTGAGCCTGGGAATAGCTCCGTATGGTAATTTAAGACTTGCACGCAAAATTTGGTGTCATTCCGAGTAGTTTAAGTATGTTTCGGCGTGTTCTGAGTAAGTTTGAAGAATTTGAAAATTCTAAGTTGAATCAATTTGGTTTGAAGTATGATTCTTAATTTTGATGTTGTTTTACACATTCCGAGTAGGGGTGTGCATAAAATTCGAAAAACCGAATTTCGAACCGACCGAATTAATTCGGTATTTCGGTTTCGGTTATTTCGATATTTCGGTACTACTTCGGTATAAATATTTCAGTTATTCAGTATTTCGGTACGGTTCTCGGTATTGAGGTTTCGATATTTCGGTATACCGAAATACCAAAATGTTAGGCTTAATAGTTTATCCTAATTTTCAAATAGTCTTGGGCAGCCCAACACAAAGATGATATTGCTGAGTGCTCAGCATAAATCTAATTTGTTACCCTTAGGCCCAAGTCCAACCCCACTTAGACTAACAATAGAAAATTAGGAATTAGCATACCTAGGGCTGGATAGGATTTTTCAATTTCTCACCTTTCTCTCAATTCTCAAAAGCTCTGCCGCTGACCCACTTGTGACCTGTGAGTTCAAGTTCGAGCCATCGACAACGGATTGTGCGACAGAGACCCACTGCCGAGTGTGTGACTCCCAATGTCTTTCTCTTTAATGGACCCGATGTCTTGAATATTTTCAATTAAGTTATTCTTCTCAATTTATTCAGGTGGGTATAATTAAATACCAACTTGAATTGTTGTAGTTTACCATGTGTTTGGTAATGTGGTATTAAGTTTGTTTAAACTTTTATAATGTAGTAAAAACACTATGCTAGCTATGAAATTTTTGCCTCTGTGATCATTGTGGGCTTTGCCAATCTTGTTTGTGGGTGAGTATGAAATAATTTTTTTCTCTTTCATGGAATTCTATTTCGTGGTGTCAAATTTAAAGAAATGCTTTTCTGCCCTTTAATTATTGTTATTCCTTTTATTTCTTTTATAAAAGGTTGTGTGTAGGAATAATTGGAAGCAGCTGAGCCTTAGTCGATGCACAGAACTCCATGTTTTTTGTTAAGATCCTTGTAATCGACATTTTTAGCAATGCACTTGGGCTGTTCGGTGTTATTGTGGGAATTATATATAGCATCATATTCCAACACAATGTTGTTACTACATTTTAGACGCTTGAACAGCTTGATCGAAGTAAGATTTAGCTCAAGGACACATATTTCATATTAGGCATAATCTTGATTGTTGGGAGATTTGAAAGACTTTGGTATGATACAGAAATCGTACCAAAACCGTACCGAACCAAATAAGAAAATACCGAAACGCGCCGAACTATTTTGGTACGGTATTTGATACGCACAATTGATATACCGAATACCGAATTAACAAACCGTAGTTATTAAATACTGAACCGAAATACCGAACGTCCACCCCTAGTTCCGAGGGTTCGAGCGAGTCCGTATTATGATTTTAAACTTATTGGTATGTTCGGGAGGGGGTCCGGGGGCCTCGGGGTTTAACCGGACGAGGCTCGGATCCATTTTGGAAGTTGGAGCAGCAGCTGAAGCTTCCAGCTTCTGCTGCAACCGCAGCCGCAGGTGCGAGCTCGCAGAAGCGAGCCCCAAGCTGCAAATACGAGAAAG
>AWOL01S0078864.1:23974-42621 GCA_000715115.1 Nicotiana otophora | reverse complement strand
TATATATATATATATATATATTCACATTTAATATGTGTATAATTGTGTATAATCAATATATAAAAGACACTTAAAGAATATAATCATCAATTGAATAAGCATGAATGACAGATTTAGGCTACAAAAATCGAAAATAAATTTAGGTATTAAAGACTAAACTCTTGTGGGAGCTATAATTTTAAAGGTTAATATCATTGTCAAGCTAATAGTACTCATCTTGGTAAATTATATTGTACAGTTTAATTTAGACTTTGTTCCGAATGCAGATAGTCACTTTAATAAAATCAGAATTTAATTAAACTTGAGTAATTGGTCTAGTCTTACGTATTCTGTTTTTTTTTTTTAGTTTTTTACCCAGTATTTGGTACCCGCCTGACTAAATATAAATTTGCGTTGAGAAATCCCACATTGGGAGATGTACTTTATAACAAAGGTGATTTGATACCAGAGCTCATACACGAGACCTCTGGTTAAGGAGGAATACTTACCACTTCACCATAACAATAAGAGATCAGACAATATTATCGTACTCCAGTACTTAAGAGGATGCAAAAGTTCTCTTCCAAACTTGGTTGTGAACCAATATTCATATCTCCACTACTAAGTAATATTAATTTTAATGAGTTTGATAGTCAATTTTTTATTGGATAATTGGGAGGATAGTGAATTCGATACAACAATAGATTTGATTCAAATTTGTGATGGTCTTATCCCAAAACTCAAATATTTGGCAGTAGAAATACTCATTGTTAATGGCTTCTTGTGCAACTTCCATTCCTAAGATCATTGCGTCTGCATGCCGTTCACTGGAAATTCCACTTTGGCGATAGACATGAATCGAAGATTATATAAACGCAAGAATCTAATTGTCTTATATTAGTTTGGAAATTGTCTTGGGCATGTTGGCTAATTGGAAAAAGTGCATAGATACTTGATGTTTGGGCTACTATGTTGTCCTTAAGTTAATGTTTTATTATTTAATTTTACTCATTTCCGACAGAACTTCAGATCTACGAGATTCAAGTAGCACAATTCGCGTTAGAAGTTACAAATTTTATCTGAAGTTGGAAAGTCAAAGTCAGATTCTGTGACTTCAGACAAAAGGTGTAACGAACCGACCGGTCGTTTCGAGTATTACAACCTCGTCTCCCCATTTACTGCTCAAATTATACTTTACAACTGTTATTTGACTTGCCAGGGTAATTGGTTCGGGTCCGATGAGATTTTGGAATGATTTGAAAAAGGTTGACCGGATGCTGACTTATGTGTAACAAACCCAGAAAATATTTTGCTAAGGAAATTAAGATTTTTGTGGTGCCGAACTAGGTTTACGTATTTGAGAATTGTAGAAATTTTTTGTGGTGCCGAACTCGCCGTGGCTCGAACCTTTTGGGTTGAACAATGCGCCGGGTAGTAAAGGAATTTATTTTCCAAAAAAATCATTTCTGCGGCCCATTATGCAGTCGCAGAATCACTCTGCGGACCGCATAATGGTTGCAGAGTGAATCAGAGGTGGGGCAAGTTTGGAGGAAGGTCTGCGGCGCATTATGCGATCGCAGACCAGTTCTGCGGTGTATTATGCGACCGCAGAACAGGTTTGGGGACCGCATAATGGCCGCAGACTGAAACAGTATTGCTCAGTTCCGGAGGGGCTTTTTGCGACCCATTATGGGGGCTGCAGGATCATTATGCGGTCGCATATGCGACCGCAAAGTGTGTTTTGGAGCTTCATTTTATTGGTTTTATAAATCCAACCCCATTCTTATAAAACATTATTAGGGGTCATTTTGAAGGGTTTCATCTGATATTTTAGAGAGAGATGCGAGCATCTTAGAGAGAGAAAGTGAAGACCTAGTCATTTGTCCATCAATTCTTATTCAAGGTTTGAAGATTTCACAAGGATCTTGCTATGGCTTCAAAGAAGTAAGAATTTCTAACCCTAATCTTCAATTCTGAGTTTGGGTAAAGATGGGTGATTATGAGTATGATTCTTGGGTGTGAGAGTATTATTTATACATACACGTACCACTAAGATTTTTGGAAAGATTATTGAGTTCAAATGGGTAAAGATTGGGGTGAAAATGGTAGAAATGTTCAAAGGCTTTATTTGAAGATGTGAGGGTTGAGTTGATGTCGGAATTTGGTGAAATTTGTATGGTTGGACTCGTGATTGAATGAGTGTTTATATTTTATAACTTTTATTGGATTACGAGACGTGGGCCCCATGGATGATATTTGAGTGCAATTTTGAATTTTGTTGGAAAATTAGTATGAAACCCCGGATTATGTGTTATGTGATTGGTTTTGAGGCGACGCACATGCTAGGTGAGGGGCGTGTGGGCGTGCACCGTAGGAATCATGACTTGGTCAATTCCCTGGAACTGTGTAGTTGAATAACATGTTGATATCCGTACATTTTCCATGTTTTAGAGAAATCAAACTATAAATCATGTTTAAACCATGTGTTTACACTGTTGGGACCCACAGAGGTCGTACACTTGTGGAGTTATCTGCTAAATTCCTACTTTGCACTCAGTCACAGTTTTATTTGCAGATTTCATCTCAGTCTCTATTGTTCATTATTGATGCATCATATCATTGCTGTTTGGATTGCTTATTATGATTTCTGAGAGCCCGAGAGACTGGAGAGGTTGATGACTGAGTGAGGCCGAGGGCCTGATTGTGAGCGCAGGTATCTACTGAGTGCAAGTGCCGAGTGTTGAGTGATTGAGAGGAATGAGTGATTGTGAGGAAAGAGTGATTGTGAGGATGGAGTGAATGAGAGGACTGAGTGACTGTTACTCTAAGAGGATGCATTTCATTATTGTTACACTTCAGCTATCATATATAACTGTTTTGGAAATTTCTAAAAGATATTATCTCCTTTTTTAGTCGAACTTGATATGAAATTACTATTGAGTTTTAACTGTTGAACATGAAAGCATGCCTATCTTCTTATGTTGGAAATTTCTGTAATTGGACTTAGTCGTGAAGCTCGTCACTACCTTCAGCTCTTTATTTAGTATTGTTACTTGCTGAGTTGGTTGTACTCATACTAGACCCTGCACCTCGTGTGCAGATACAGGTACTTCCGGACACGGCGGTTGCTAGTCTTTCGAAGCTTTATCCATTGGAAACTATCGAGGCAGCTGCTTGACGTCCGCAGACCTTGACTCTCTTTTATTTTAGTTTTTGTACTGTTCTATATTTTTAGACAGTGTTTTATCAGTCAGACATTACTATCATTTAAATGCTCATGCACTCAGTGACACCGGATTTTGGGAGTGTTTGTATCAGTATTTGCGAGATTTTTGTGTTGTATTTAAATATTATGTTTTCAAACTTAAAGGAAATCATGATTTATTGAGGTTGTCGGATTGCCTAGTATTAAGATAGGCACCATCACGATAGGTGTGATTTTTGGGTCGTGACAAAATGTCGTAAGTGCATGCAAACAATTGGCTGCAATTCAGATACTTAAGCTTTAAGTGCAATTTTTGCACTTACGAAGCTTTAGTCCAACGTGCAACCAAATGTTTTGCATGCACTTAAAATAATTGCGTTTAAGATGTACTTATCACGTTTTAGTCTGAATTGCAGCTAATATTTTTCATGCATCAGAAACTTGTTCTTCGAATTTTCACAATCCAACACACGGTATAATGCCCAAATTAACTTCAAATAAGCTCAAATTTAAATCATAAATATCATAAAGAAAAAACTTGAATCATCAATTTATTAAATCAACAAAAAATCTAACAAATCCATCTTGCAACTAAGAAGAAGAAGAGGATGTCCTAAGTAGTAGCAAAGAAAGGAGTGTCACGATAGCTCACTATCATAAAACATCTATAAATTACCTTAGAACCTACTCCCAAACACCATGTAAGCTCATTGTCACTTCTGTTTTCACAACAAATAAGAAGAAAAATAAGGAAGGGGACGAGGAGGAAAAAGAGAAAAGCAGTAGTTTTGATGTTATCGAGGTCCGTTTGGGATTCCGAGCCTAGGAATAGCCCCGTAAGGTAATTTAAGACTTGCACGCAAAATTTGGTGTCATTCCGAGTAATCTAAGTATGATTCGGCGCGTTTGGAGCAAATTGGAAGAACTTGAAGTTCATAAGTTGATTCGATTTGGTTTGGAGTGTGATTCTTAGTTTTGGTGTTGTTATTCATGTTCCGTGAGGTCGACCAAGTCTCTTTTTATTATTTTGAACTTGTTGGTATGTTTGGGTGGGGCCACGGGGGCCCCGTATGCCATTCGGACAAGGCACGAAACTCATTTGTTCTTGGAAAGAATACCTGAAGCATCAGAGCTTCTGGTGCAATCGCACCTGCGGAGGACCAGTCGTAGGTGCGAGCTCACAGAAGTGAGCCAACAACCGCAAAAGCAGCCTAGCGTGGGCTGCCCAGTGATCACAAAAGCGAGGAGAGGAGCCGCATCTGCAAAGGCACATATGCAAGGAAGAGGTCGCAGGAGCGAGCTAGTGCGCTCGTGCCGCAAAAGCAGGCTCGCAGATGCGAGACGTTGTCCGCAAAAGCACAAAGGGCAGACCTGGGCATGGTCCGTGTATGCGAGGCTATGTACGCAGAAGCGGAGCCGCAGATGCGGCCATTGCTCTACAGAAACGGAAGTCGCTGGGCAGTGAGGTCCATTTATTGCAGGACTTAGGCCATTTTTGGTTCCTTTATTTCACTTCTTGGGGCGATTTTGGAGCTTCTTAGAGAGAAATTTCCACCTAGCTATTGAATATAAGTAATTCCTACCCAATGTAAGTTAAATACATAGATTATGGATAGATTTTAACATGTAAAATTGTGAGAAATTTGGGTTTAGATGAAAAACCTAAGTTTTGGAAAGAATGGAATTTAACCACGAAAAATGATTATGGAATGTGATGAAAATTATATATTTGAGTTTGTAAGGTTATGGGTAATAATTATATTCAAATATTTCCAGAATCTGGGCACGTGGGCCCGGGGATGAATTTTAGGAATCTTCCAATTGGGGTTGAGTAATCATTCTAATAGTTAGATTATGAACTTTGAACATGTATTGATTAATTTATACAACATTTGACATGTTTGGGGCTGTTTGGCACCGAGTTGAGGATTCATAGCATATTTGTGGATGCACGAGGTGATGAGAGTCCGTACGTAGCTATTAATTATACTTATGTCCGGGTAGTTTAGGACCCAAATCATGAGATACATCTATGGTTCATGTTTGTACCCTATTTGTTAAAAGTGCCTAAATTATATTGGAAGTTGATAGAGGAATTGTAAAAGACCGACTTCCACTTACTTGAGTTTTGGCCGAACGCCTCCGCAGTAGAATAGATGCATCTATGGTTCATGTTGCTCGACTCTCGGCAGTGTATATATTATTCTGGATCAGGACGTACGACCTCAGCATAATAGTGCGTGATAATACTCGGAGATTAATTATATTTGATATTATTTTATGGCTTGAGAGGTTAAAAATTATATATGACACAAACTGACTTTGTATTTACCATTAGTGAAAGAATTATTTATTTCATGCTTGTTATTTAGTTATTATTTTTATTTACATAACCCATGCTTATTTAGAATTTCTATATTTTGAATATTGGCCCAAAGTAAGTGTCGATGTCGACCCCTCGTCACTACTTCTTCGAGGTTAGACTAGATACTTACTGGGTACATGTTATTTATGTACTCACACTATACTTCTGCACTAACGGTGCAGGATCTGAGACAGGTGCATCGGGCAGTCATACAGGCGTGCACCCCCGTTACCCTGAGGCCTAGTGGTGAGCTACTTCCTGAGCCGTTCTGCAGCACCTAGAGTCTCTCTTTTGCACTTATTTTCTGTCTATTTTTATTTCAGACAGTAGTTAGAGTTTTGTATATTCTACTTGTTANAGAGTTTTGTATATTCTACTAGTTGCTTTTACACTTGTGACACCAGGTCTTGGCACACATACTAGTAGACTTTATGGCTTTGGTGTATTTATATCACTATGATTGCCACTCAGTTGCCTTCGTTTTATTTATTAAATTTTCTACTCCTTAATTTCTTAATAAATGGAATTTAATTATTTGGAAACTTATTAAAAAGAGAAATCACATGGTTATTTCACTGTTGGCTTGCCTAGTGGCAACGTTGGGCGCCATCATAGCCTATAGGAGAAGTTGGGTCGTGACAACATGGTATCAGAGCACTAGGTTCACGTAGGTCTCATAAGTTATGAGCAGGCCTAATAGAGTCTTGCGAATCGGTGCAGAGACGTCCGTACTTATCTTCGAGAGGCTATAGGGTGTTAGAAAACTACTCTTCCTTCATCTCCTATCGTGAAGTTGATGTTGACCTAAGTATCTTTCTCTTATTCTCTCACAGATGGTGAAAACGCGAGCAACGGAGGTACCCGATCATGGAGGAGCTGCTCCCCCAGGTGCTAGAGGCCGAGGGAGGACTCCAGCCTGTGGTAGAGGACGAGGGCGTCTCAGAGTTTCCCTAGTTGTTCCACTAGAGGATCCAGAAGAGGATCCTATTATTGAGGAGCAGGGAGAGGTGCTTGCAGCAGAGCCACCCCCGGTTGCAGGGAGAGGTGCTTGCAGCAGTTGATTTGATATGTTTTGGCGCGTGTTTTTGGAAGTCGAGAGTTCGAAAGTTCATTAAATTTGATTTGAGGTGTGTTTCATCGTTTTGATGTTGTTATACTTGATTTGAGGCCTCGAGTAAGTCTATGTTATGTTATGATACTTGCTGGTATGTTCGTACGGGGTCCCAAGGGGCTTGGGTGAGTTTTGGATAGAATTGGGTTGTGTTGCGCTCGTTTTTCTTATGTTTCGACGTCGTTTCTTCAAACATAAATGGTACCATATTAAACAAATAAGCTTCGATTTCTGGTTTGGTTGAAGCATTAGATCCGTATCATAATTATGGATCCGTAACAAAAAGAATCGTCGAATTTGGATATCGTATGAGGATTTTATGATCATTTTACTAAGTATTGGGTTGCGAGATTATTCAGATTAATTACGAAATTGCCCCTGACTTCTTATTTAAATGTTTAAGGTCAACATTGAAACCAACATATCTCCTTCATTATAAGGTCAAATGGAGTTATTCATTGATATTGGTATTTTGTACTCAATCATATGCATGCATTCATATCATATCTCAGTCTCAGTTGTTGTTTATTGATACATCATATCATTGATGTCGGGCTAGTTTCATGATATTGTGAGCCCGAGAGTGAGACTGGAGAGATTGATGACTGAGTAAGGCTGAGAGCCTGATTATGAGTGACAGTTATGGGATCGGGCTGCACGCCGCAACATGTTATATTGATTTATGCCTGGATCTGGCTTATGATAGCGCTTGGGTTGTAGGAGCTCCTTTGGGGTCTGTACACCCCCAGTGAGCATGATTGATTATATTGAGGGACGGATCTTCCCTGGACATGGATCTTGTCCGAAGAATTTATATACCTGGAGATGGATCTTCTCCATGGGGCCGGATTGGCTTTTCCTCGGTATTGAGTGACTGATGGTCAGTGATGTATATATTCCGGGATGGATCTTCCCTGGGCCCTATGGGCCATATACAGTACCAAGTGGTTGAGCGTCATGGGTGGAAAGTGTGAGATAGTGAGATTGAGTACTCTGAGAGTATGAGTACATGATTCAACTCTGAGATACATGGAATTTGCATGCACACATGACATACATGCACAGAGATGCAGTTTTCCTCATGCTATATGATATCACGTCATTCATGACTTATTATACATTGATATGTGGGCATAGAGAGGGATTTTATACTTGTTATCTGGAGAGAAAATAAAATATTTTATTTATTGTGGAAAGGCTATTTGGAAAAAAGATTACAGTTTTCAAACTTTCTCGTATTTTTGGCATTTTTGGTAAACGATTTTGATTTTCTCACTGAGATACTTCAAAGCACGACCATTTTCTGGAACTGTAAATGAGCTGAGCACTCTTACTTCAGAGATACCTTTTATTACTTGTATTATGCTGTCATGAACTGTTGTAGAATATCGGTATTGGCCACGACCTTGTGATAGCTCGTCACTGCTTTCAACCTAAGATTAGGTTTGTTACTTAATCAGTACATGGGGTCGGTTGTAATGATACTACACTTTTGCACATTACGTGTAGATGTTGGCTGTTGTTGTTGATGCGCTCGATGGTTTCCGGATTTGAAGATGTACATGCGTTCCTGTTGTAGCTGCCTCTTGTTCATGGTAGCCTTAGATTTATAAAAACTCTGTTTATGCACTTTTCAAACAGAAGATGTTTTTACTTCATATCAGCTTTGTAAATTCTGTTCTTAGAAGCTCATGATTTATACTATCAGTCCTTGGGAAAAGTATAAGATTCAGAAAATTCCTTTTGTTAATTGTCTCGTTAATATTATTGGAATTGGATAATTATTAGTTGGCTTACCTAGCGGGTTAGATTAGGTGCCATCACGACTAGTGGATTTTGGGTCGTGACACTTATCTTCTCAACAGACCAGTATGTTCTCCTCCTATGACTTGGTATCAGTTCGCACGCCTCTTCTTCGACATATATATTCCACCCTCTCAGAGGGAAGAGTTGCGGTTTTAGTTTAAGCAGCTCCAGCAGGGTCAGATGTTGATGACCGACTATGAGGCGAGATTCTCTGAGTTGTCTCGCCATGCACATACGATACTTTCTACCGATGCAGAGAGAGTGTGGAGGTTTGTTACAGGTTTGCACTCTTGTATCCAGGCCACCATGTCCCGAGAGGTTTAGATGTGGACTTCTTTCAAGCTAGTTGTGGAGATAGTTCGGAGGATTGAGGGTGTACGTCAGCGTAGCCATGAGCAGGCGATGAGGGATAAGCAGTTTCGATATTCTGGAGAGTTCAGTGGTGCCCCGGCTGGGTGAAGAGGTCAGTATGTGAGGGGTCAGTCCAGCAAGCCCACATATCCAGCACCGCAGCCTCCTCGGGGTTCTCCAGTGCGACCTTATTTCAGCGCCATGCCAGAGAGTTCCTACCACCCACCAACTATTTAGGGTTCCTCTAGTGGGTATTCAGGCCATCAGGGTCAGACTTCAGGTCAGCAGTCCACGGTATTGAGAGGTTGTTTTGAGTGCAGGGATCTTAGTCATGTGTGGAGGTTCTGCCCCGCATTTCAGGGCAAGGCAGTGCAGCAGGGTCAGCAGCCTATGATTACAGCACCAGCTACCATACCAGCTGTCCGGCCGCCCAGAGGCGGAGGGCAGGTGTGTAGGGGCCGTCCTAGAGGTGGAGGCTTGTCAGGTGGCGCTCCAGCTAGGTTCTATGCTTTTCCAGCCATACCAAATGCAGTGGCCTCAGATGCCGTGATCACAGGTATTATTTATATCTGCAGTAGGGATGCTTCAGTGCTATTTGATCTAGGGTCTACATATTCATATGTTTCATCTCTGTTTGCTCATTTCTAGGGTGTTCCACGTGATTACTTGGGTACTCCTATTTATGTGTCCACTCCAGTGGGCGATTCTATTGCTGTGGATCAGGTCTATCGGTCCTATATCGTGACTTTGTGTGGTTGTGAGACTAGAGAGGATCTTCTGTTACTTGATATGATCAACTTTGAGGTCATCCTGGTCATGGACTGGTTGTCTCCATATCACGCTATCCTTGATTGCCATGCCAAGATGGTTACATTGGTGATGCCAATGTTGCCTAGATTGGAGTGGAAGGGTTAATCTGTTGGTGCATCTAGTCGGGTTATCTCTTTTCTAAAGGCTCAACACATGGTCTAGAAGGGTTGTTTGGTTTATCTAGCTTATGTTCGAGATACTACTACAGAGATTACGGCGATTGCTTTGGTGCCCGTAGTCCGGGAGTTCTCCGATGTGTTTCCCTCTGATCTTCCCGGCATGCCACCAGATCGTGATATCGATTTTTGCATTTGATTTGGCTCCAAGTACCCAACCTATCTCTATTCCACCATACCGCATGGCTCCGAAAGAGCTGAAGGAATTGAAGGAACAACTTGAGAAGTTGATAGCAAAAGGGTTCGTCAGACCGAATGTGTCGCCTTGGGGTGCACCATTGTTATTTGTGAAGAAGAAATATAAGACTATGCAAATGTGTAGTGATTACTGATAAGTGGGAATTTTGACTACTTGTTAGCGCCTTTATGCTTTTGTTTTAGTCTAAAAGCATTGAATTATGTTCCCAAAACTAATGAAAAGTGCAAAATTACAGGAATGTTGAAAGTTGGACTCCCGAGATGAAATCCGACTAAAACAGGAGTAGTCCGAGCTCAAGGCAACAAAAGGGTACAGAAGCATACAAAGTGCGGTCCGCAGAAGGAATTTTGCGGCCGCAAACAACGAAGGAAATCCCAGTAGACTTTCTAGCAAACTGGGGACTGCACAAGAATTTTGCGGCCGCAAACGAAGAGCTTGAAATCAACTTCAGAGTGAAAATTTCCAAGTTCCAAGTCCCTCCGAATTGCGGACCGCAAAAGAATTGTGCGGCCACGGACATAAAATTGCGGACAATAGAATACTAAGTTGCGACCGCAGTTCTAAATCTGCGGACCGCTGAAATATTGTCTCGCGGATGCAGGACCCCATTCTCCTGCAAGATGAAGAATTCTGCGGACCACGCATGGAATTGTGCGGCAGCAGAACCTCCCGAAGGGCATTTTTGTTCGAAATTTCCAACCTTGTATAAATAGACGAGTTTCATAAAATTAGGTCAACCTTTGACATCAGCAAGTCCTGTAGCCATTTTTCTTTGCCTCTTTTGAAGGTTTCTATATTTTGGAGTATTTTACTATAGATTTTATCATTGCAGCTTTACAATATGAGTTTAATTAGTATTTCTTCTTCTATTTCTTCAATTTCAAGCATGAATAGCTAGCTTTTTACTAGAGTTGTGACCCAACCCTAGTATGTAAACCTTATGGGTATCTAATTTAGTATTTGTTTATGATTGAGTATTTATTATTTAGCATTATTTATGCTTTAATTTGTGGAATTAATGGTTGCAAATATTAGTTCATGCCTACTTGACTTAGTCTCTACTTGAGAAAGAGAGACTTAGTCTAGGAAAACTTGGCTAACAAGAATTTGGGTCAATCGAGAGATTGATTAACTCAATTAAAGGGTTCAACCTAGAGATAGTAATAACCCGACTTGAGCTTTTATCAACTGTTTTGTGTGATACCCATTTGAACTTGAGAAAGCCAAATTAGAAAAAATCACTCTCTGACCGGGAGGTATTGAGTGATTATATGAGAGTTGTTAGATATAATATAGCCCAATCAAAAAAATAAGCATTAAGGTTTTTATCCCATTAGGCGAACACCTAGGTGATGGTCATAACCCTAGGCTTTTTACAAACTTGAAAAACACAAAAACAATTATCCTAGTTTTATTTATTTACTTTGCAATTTTAGTTTTAAAATAGAGATAGCAACAAAACCCATTTTGTGGAAGTGCAAACTAAGATAGTTCAAATTCACACATTAGAATATATACTCCTAACTCCCACCTAGCTCTCTGTGGATTCGATCCCGACTCTTCGTTGGCTTACAATAATTGCAATCGATCGTTCATACCTTGTTTTGAGGTGTGCATTGTGCACGATACTCAATTTTTGGCACCGTTGTCGGGGAGTTACAAACGGTGTTAGCTATATATTTGGGTGTGTTTTTGGAATATCTTCTTTTCCTTACATGTTATTAACGTGTTGGGAAATTATAGGTTCAACCATGGCAAACAATGAGCTCGGAAACATTGCTTTGGGGTTGTGGACGTTGAGGATGATCAAATGGATGAGGTTCCTTTTGAACCGCAAGCCAATAGACGAGGCCGAGTGCCTCATGACAATGTGCCCGCTCCACCCCCACCTCCACCACGAGCGGATCCACACCGGGTGTTGCCAAATGAAGGATGTGAAAGTGCTATAGTCCCTGCCCGTATTAGGACGAGCAACCTTCAAATAACCAACGAGATGCTCACCTTGCTTGAGCAACGAGGGTTCTTCACCAGTGCTCCAGGTCAAAATGCATACAAACATTTGAAGGGATTCGTGGATACGTGTTGGGGGAGTAAACAAACAAATGTCTCCGAGGATGCTTTGAGGCTGAGGCTTTTTCCCTTCTCTCTACGGGGGAAAGCGTTAGATTGGTTGGAATGTTTGTCGAACCATTACATTCACAGTTGGGATGAATTGGGGGAAAAGTTTATTTCTAAGTACTTCTCTCGGGGGCACATGGCTACACTTAGAGATGAAATTCTAGCATTTAAGCAAGAGCCCAATGAACCACTACACGAGATATGAGAGTGATATAGAACAATGGTTAAAGAATATCCCAACAACGATATGACGAAAAACACGATTCAACAAACTTTATATCGTGGGATCAACACAACTAACCAATGTGTAGTGAATCAACTTGCCGGTAGGAACTTTATGACTATGCCTTATGCGGAGGCATGTGAGATCTTAGATTAAATGGCGGACACATCATCGACATGGCAATCTCGGGCTAATGTTCCACAAGGTGATCCCAACGTGATTCACCTCCACAAAGAGTTGCATGACCATGGGAAAGCCATAGCCAAGTTGACTACCACCATGAATCAACTAGCAAAGGCTCAACTTCAATAACTAGAAAATCCTAGGCAAGTCAATGCGATGGAGGGAGTAAACATGATGGTGAACAAATGGAAAACTAAGGGTCCACAAGTGCAATAACGAGTGGACAATTTTGTGCAAGAAGATAGTGGGTTTGATCAAGATGATTCTTACAATGACCAAGAATAGGAGGTGCAATATGTGAAAAACTTTCAAGGGCAACGGAATAATTTCCAAGGCCCAAATAATGACGACCTCAAAACAATCAAGGCAATTAGAATTCTAACAACAAAGGTAATTGGAGTGGTGGAAACAATCAAGGGAATTGGCATAACAACAACAATCAAAAAAATTGGAATGGCAATAATCAAGGTAATTGGGGTAGTAACAATCAAGGTGGATGGAACAATAATCAAGACAACCGGGGGTCGAATTTTCAAAGGCCACCGATGTATCAACAACCAAGCAACCCGCCTCCTTATCCTTCCCATGGTCCTAGTACTTTGTAATACCCTATATTTTAAATAAGGGTGTATTGCTCATTAGAAAAAAAGAAGAAGCAAAACAGATAAAATAATACCAAAAGAATAAAATAATATATAAAAGAGGGAAAATAGGCTGAGACCCATCAGATTGAACCTACCGTTCAAATTAAAGAATTGGAAAAACCCTTATCCACTAAAGCATCAAACTTAGAAAAGTTTCGTTGCTTCCTTTAGCAGCAACACCATGATCCATCAAAAGGAAATTGGCACATATTTTCGAGCCTCAACAATACAGTTCCAGGTAACCACAATCATGCTTCCATCTATTGTGGCAATATCGATTTTAGATATAGAATTTTATAGTAAGCTTGGGTAACTACAAGGGTGTGATTTGATTGAGAATTGGGAAAATACAATAGGAGGTTTAAGAATAAAAGAAGAAGGAGAAGATAGCAATGTAATTTATTTAAACTAGTATCTCTATATACATGATTAAGGAAATTGAATAGTATAGGGAATAAACTATATAATTGCCTTTTTATTTGAAAGATTTTGGACTAATTTAAATTACTCATAGCATGGGTAAATATAATTCGGCGAATTCAGAGTCAAATATGAAACCTCGAGGGTTGGGAATTCTAAATTAGCTATAAATAATCCTAAACAAGGAAATTAACATGAGATCGATATTATGTAATTATAGATTGATTGGATAAATTCTCGAGGTGAAGCATTTGGTATTTCGGCATGAGTACTGTGAGTAGTAATCTTACCGCAATTTGTGTTTTCATAACTTGCATGATTTACACATGATTTTTATTATGAATATGTTACCGATTATTTTGAGTTGCATGTGGGACAAATCTTTTACTCGATATGATACCGAAATAGTTATTTGAGATGATTACCGCTGTTTTAAATATTCTTGTTGTCAATCGATATGTTTTACCGTTACTTGAATTTACTGTTATCGAAATGAAATTACATGATTTGATAAGAACCGAAATGCCCTATATTATTTTAAAATATTATCTTATGAGCATATATGGATTACAGAGACAAGTATAAATGGGAGTAGACTTTGAAGGATCCCGTAGCTAACGGCGGGTTCGTTAGACCTGGTGCACCTTGTAATTACCGATTACTGTTACAATCCTCGCTAGTGGGAAGGTAGAACTACCATACCGTTACTAATTTTCCTCGAGTAGGGACTACCGTTATATTTGACTTCTTGCAAAGAAGTCCACAGTTATACCGATTACATGATTCGTTCATTGAAACCTCCCAAACATGAATATTTATATTACACAGTATTTATCGAGCTTATTACCGAATTGTCAGTTGATTTATATTACATGAAAAACATGATGAGACTAATTATTGTTTATTGTTTCTGAAAGGGAATTCTTATGATAATTTATCTTTAATATATATACTAGCATGTTTTCTGACTTGTCCCCAATAAAAACGGTTGTGGTTAAGTGTTATTACTCACTGAGCTAGCGACTCAGTCCCTGCTATTATTTTTTTACAGAGCCAGCAGTTGATGCAGGCGAAGGTTTTGTTAATTAGACCGCGTAGGTTGATACTTCTTGGTGAGCCCCGCACTCGTTCGCGTGGGCGAAGAGTTTTATTTATTTGCTATAGTCTTTTCTTTTGAACTCTTAGAGTTGCTCCATCGTTATTTTATTATTGTCATGAGTATTTTGTCGTTATTATAGACTTATGATGGGTATTGCACTTCCTTATCGAATTTGGAGATAAATTAGTATTTCTGATTGTTAGTGGATTGATTAGTAATGGTGGAGACTTATTTTGGTTTATTGATAAGTTGTGATTGTTTGGTTGATATTAGGATGGTTGGTTGATGATTTTGAGACAAGAAAGTTTTTTGGGATAGTCCAAAAATAGGGGAAACTCTATCCGTTTTTCTGTAAAATACCGATAAGGCTTTCTTGAGAGCACTTGCTCCTAACCACCGGTCACGATCCTAGATTGGGTCGTGACAAAGTTGGTATTAGAGCTTAGGCTTTAAGTCCTGAGTCATGGAGCAATATTTAGTAGAGTCTTGTTCATGGGTATGTAGGTGCCCATACTTATGATCTTGAGGCTACTAAGAATTTAGGACGTTTTCCCTTCTTTCATTACTTGATCGTGCGTTGAGATAACTTGAGATTGATTTTGGAGTATTTCTTTCGCAGATGGCTAGGACACGCAAACCCTCATCTGCTGGACGTGGTGCTACCCAAGGTGGCGGTCAAGTTGGGGTTTATCAAACTAGAAGACAGGCTGCTCCTCAACCTGAAGTTGGGAACATGGGTCAACCCCAAGCTACTATGCCAGATCAAGTGCAAGAACATGGGGTTCAGGACGCTCCATCACCAGTGCCAACTGTTGTACCTACTGTGATCTTACCTGCAGACGTAGTGGCAAGGTTATTGAATGTGTTAGAGGCATTGGTGCCTACTCTGGGTGGAATTTCAGCTCCCCGGGCTACTTTACAGATACAAGCACCTGCACAGACTCAGACTTTCGGGAATAAGGAGGTATACCTGCAAGAGTTCCTGAAATTGAAATCACCAAAATTCACAGGTTCTAATAATTCAGCAGATCCTCAAAGTTTTTTGGATGGGACACTCAAGGAATTACATGCTCTAGGATATTCTAGTGAGAGGGCTGTGGAGCTCGCAACATACAAACTTGAGGATATGGCTAACACATAGTATGAAACTATATTGCTTGGAAGGCCAATAGGAGCAGCCCTACTAACATGGGACGAGTTCAGTAAGTTGTATATGGATCATTTTCTTCCAGATAGCCTGAGGCAAAAATATTCTAGAGACTTTGAGAGATTGGTTCAGACTCTAGATATGGATGTGTCAACCTACAACACGAAGTTTTGTAATCTGGCAAGATATGCTCCTTACTTAGTGCCTACCCATGAAGCTCGAGTTCGGAGGTTTGTTGATGGGTTGGTTGGCCTTCTATACACTGCAGTAGCCCCACAGATGAAGACTTTGTCCTACACTGATGCAGTCAATTTCACTAGAAAGATTGAAAACAAGGGATGTAATGAGCGTGCAACTAGTGAATTACGTAAGAAGGCCAAGACAAGAGGATCTTTTAATGGCGGTTTTAGTGAAAATCGTAGAGCAGGAAATCAGGGACAACAACACGGTTCTCAGATAGGGAGACATTTGTATTCACAGTCCACATACAGACCACATTATAGACATGGTACTAGGGGACCATCATCATCTGGACATCATAATTCTGGGAAGATATATGCCACTACTCCAGTCTGTCAGACCTGTGGTAGATCACATTTGGGCCAGTGTCGTGTTCTGACTGGAGAGTGCTTTCAGTGTGGCTAGTTGGGACATCACTTGAGGGATTGCCCTCAGCCTCTGAGAAATTTCATCCAAGTTCCTATCCAGTCAGCTGCACCTACACAGAGCACTCGTAATACTTCAGGTGCTACAGGTATATGAAATAGAGGTCGAGGTGCTAGCGATCGTGCTACTGTGAATCAAGGACAAGAGAATGCTGGTAGAGGTTAGGCAATAGTTTTTGCATTTACTAGACAGGATGCTCAGGCCTCGAATATTGTGATTATAGGTATTCTTTCTGTCTGTTCATTTGATGCACTTGCATTGATTGATACAAGATCTACTCACTCTTATATGTCCTCGTACTTTGCTTTGAGGTTTGGTAGACAGCCTGAGCTATTAAATGATCCTTTCCTAGTTGCTACTCATGTTGGAGAGTCTCTATTAGCTGAATACGTGTATCGTGCTTGCCAGATTCGGGGTGAGGGTAGAGATACTCTACCTGGCCTTATTGTACTTGATATGATTGACTTTGACATGCTGATGGGAATGGATTGGTTATCTTCTTGCTATGCTATCGTCGATTGTCATGCAAAGATATTTAAATTTGAGATACCAAACGAACCCAGTTTTATTCTAAAAAGGGGTCAGGTTCCAGAGACTTGCAAAGTTGTATCTTTTATGAAGGCTCAACAACTTCTAAAGAAAGGTTGCTTGGGTCTCTTACCTATTGTAAATGACACAATAAAGGAAACAATTAGTATAGAAAATGTACCAATAGTGAGAGAATTTTCTGATGTATTTCCTGAGGATTTACCAGGATTACCTCCGATACTAGAAATAGACTTTGGTATTGATTTGGCACCTGACACACAGCCCATATTGATACCCTTATATCGGATGGCACCAGCAGAACTGAGGGAGCTAAAGCAACATTTATAAGATTTGTTAGATAAGGGTTTTATTAGACCTAGTGTATCACCATGGGGTGCACCAGTATTGTTCGTAAAGAAGAAAGACGGATCTCTAAGAATGTGCATTGACTACAAGTAGTTGAACAAGATAACAGTTCAAAATAAATATCCCTTGCCTCTTATAGATGACATGTTTGATAAGTTACAAGGAGCTGCCCACTTTTCAAAGATTGACCTTCGATGTGGTTATTATCAGCTTAGAATAAAAAATGAAGATATTTCTAAGACTGCTTTCAGGACTCGGTACGTGCACTATGAGTTTCTGGCGATGCCTTTCGGTCTGACTAACGCTCCAGCTGCATTTATGGATTTAAGGAATATGGTGTTCAAGTCGTTTTTGGATAGATTTGTAATAGTATTTATTGATGATATCCTGATATATTCTCGTAGCCAAGGAGAACACGAGAATCATTTGAGGACTGTGTTGCAGACATTGCGAGAATATCGACTTTATTTTATGTTCTCGAAGTGTGAATTTTGGCTAGACTCAGTAGCATTTCTGGGGCATGTTGTATCCAAATATGGAATTATGGTAGATCTTAAGAAGACAGAAGCTGTGTAGAAATGGCCCAGACCTACTTCTCCTACAGATATTCGTAGCTTTTTAGGCTTGGCAGGCTATTACAGGCATTTTGTGCAGAATTTCTCCAGAATAGTAGCACCACTAATTAAGCTAACACAGAAAAATGCAAGGTTTCGGTGGACGGAAGAGTGTGAGTAGAGCTTTCAAAAACTCAAAACGTGTCTGACAATCGCACCCATATTAGACTTACCATCGGCTTCGGGAGAATTTACGGTGTTCTGTGATGCATCGAGGGTGGGATTAGGATGTGTTCTCATGCAAAATGGTCACGTTATAGCTTATGCTTCGAGACAATTGAAAAAGCACGAGCAAAACAATCCTACACATGATTTGGAGATGGTTGCAGTGGTATTTGCTCTAAAAATTTGGAGGCATTACCTATACGGCGAAACTTGTAAGATTTATACTGACCATAAAAGTCTGAAGTATATCTTTAAGTAAAGAGACTAAATCTTCGGTAGCGTCGGTGGATGAAACTACTCAAGGACTATGACTGTTCTATTTTGAATCATCCTGGAAAAGCCAATGTGGTGGCTGATGCATTGAGTAGAAAATCAATGGGGAGTTTGGCACATATAGCTCCTACAAAGAGACTTTTGGCCAAAGATATTAAGAGATTAGAAGGTGCGGGTATTAGATTTAGTGTCGGAGATT
>AWOL01S0078864.1:12591-23544 GCA_000715115.1 Nicotiana otophora | reverse complement strand
CTGGCCTTATTGTACTTGATATGATTGACTTTGACATGCTGATGGGAATGGATTGGTTATCTTCTTGCTATGCTATCGTCGATTGTCATGCAAAGATATTTAAATTTGAGATACCAAACGAACCCAGTTTTATTCTAAAAAGGGGTCAGGTTCCAGAGACTTGCAAAGTTGTATCTTTTATGAAGGCTCAACAACTTCTAAAGAAAGGTTGCTTGGGTCTCTTACCTATTGTAAATGACACAATAAAGGAAACAATTAGTATAGAAAATGTACCAATAGTGAGAGAATTTTCTGATGTATTTCCTAAGGATTTACCAGGATTACCTCCGATACTAGAAATAGACTTTGGTATTGATTTGGCACCTGACACACAGCCCATATTGATACCCTTATATCGGATGACACCAGCAGAACTGAGGGAGCTAAAGCAACATTTACAAGATTTGTTAGATAGGGGTTTTATTAGACGTAGTGTATCACCATGGGGTGCACCAGTATTGTTCGTAAAGAAGAAAGACGGATCTCTAAGAATGTGCATTGACTACAAGCAGTTGAACAAGATAACAGTTCAAAATAAATATCCCTTGCCGCTTATAGATGACATGTTTGATAAGTTACAAGGAGCTGACCACTTTTCAAAGATTGACCTTTGATGTGGTTATTATCAGCTTAGAATAAAAAATGAAGATATTTCTAAGACTGCTTTCAGGACTCGGTACGTGCACTATGAGTTTCTGGCGATGCCTTTCGGTCTGACTAACGCTCCAGCTGCATTTATGGATTTAAGGAATATGGTGTTCAAGTCGTTTCTGGATAGATTTGTAATAGTATTTATTGATGATATCCTGATATATTCTCGTAGCCAAGGAGAACACGAGAATTATTTGAGGACTGTGTTGCAGACATTGCGAGAATATAGACTTTGTTCTATGTTTTTGAAGTGTGAATTTTGGCTAGACTCAGTAGCATTTCTGGGGCATGTTGTATCCAAATATGGAATTATGGTAGATCCTAAGAAGACAGAAGCTATGTAAAAATGGCCCAGACCTACTTCTCCTACAAAGATTCGTAGCTTTTTAGGCTTGGCAGGCTATTACAAGCGTTTTGTGCAGAATTTCTCCAGAATAGTAGCGCCACTAATTAAGCTAACACAGAAAAATGTGAGTAGAGCTTTCAAAAACTCAAAATATGTCTGACAATCGCACCCATATTAGACTTACCATCGGCTTCTGGAGGATTTACGGTGTTCTGTGATGTATCGAGGGTGGGATTAGGATGTGTTCTCATGCAAAATGGTCGCGTTATAGCTTATGCTTCGAGACAATTGAAAAAGCAGGAGCAAAACAATCCTACACATGATTTGGAGATGGTTGCAGTGGTATTTGCTCTAAAAGTTTGGAGGCATTACCTATACGGCGAAACTTGTAAGATTTATACTGACCATAAAAGTCTGAAGTATATCTTTAAGTAAAGAGATTAAATCTTCGGCAGTGTCGATGGATGAAACTACTCAAGGACTATGACTGTTCTATTTTGTATCATCCTGGAAAAGCCAATGTGGTGGCTGATGCATTGAGTAGAAAATCAATGGGGAGTTTGGCACATATAGCTCCTACAAAGAGACTTTTGGCCAAAGATATTAAGAGATTAGAAGGTGCGGGTATTAGATTTAGTGTCGGAGATTTAGAGGCATTGTTGGCTTGTACCCATGCTAAGTCTTCATTAGTTGAGCGCATTACGGCCACCTAATATGAGGATGAGCGATTTTGCAAATACAGAGATGAGGCCTTAGCTGGTAAAAGCAAGGATATGATTGTTGAAAGTGATGGTGTTCTTCGAATGGGTGACATGCTATGTGTCGCAGACGTAGATTGGTTGAGGCATGCTATTCTTAAAGAATCCCACAACTCTAAATACACTATACATCCCGGATCTACTAAAATGTACCATGACCTCTAGCTATTTTATTGGTGGGAAGGTATGAAGAAAGATGTTGTTAACTTTGTTTCTAATTGTTTGACTTGTCAGCAGGCCAAGGATGAGCATCAGCGACCCGCAGGACTACTACAACAAATTGAGATTCCAGAGTGGAAATGTGAAAGAATTACCATGGATTTTGTGACTGGCCTACCCCGTACTCTTAGAGGTTATGATTCTGTGTGGGTAATTGTAGATCGACTGACAAAATCAGCACACTTTTTGCCAGTAAAGACTACATATGGTGGAGTAAGGTATGCACAGATATTTATGAACAAAATTGTCCGACTTCACGGAGTTCCAATATCCATCATCTCTGATAGAGGATCACAATTTACCTCACACTTTTGGAAATCTTTTCAAGAAGTATTAGGTACACGAGTAGACCTTAGTACCTCATTTCATCCACAAACAAACGGGCAATCTGAACGTACTATACAGATCTTTGAGGATATGTTGAGAGCTTGCATTCTTGAGTTTGGAGGTAGTTAGGACGCTTATCTACCTTTAGCTGAATTTGCTTACAACAATAGCTTCCAGTCTAGTATTCAAATGGCACCATACGAAGCATTTATGGTAGAATATGTCGTTCTCCTGTTGGATGGTTTGAAGCTAGTGAAACTAACATATTGGGAATCAACTTAGTACAAGAAGCTATTGACAAGGTCCAGTTGATCAGACAGAGATTACTCACAGCTCAAAGTAGAAAAATGTCTTATGCAGATAAGAGAAGAAGAGATTTAGTGTTCACAATTGGGGACAAAGTGTTCCTACGAGTCTCCCCTATGAAAGGTGTGATGCAGTTTGGGAAAAGAGGCAAGTTAAGCCCCAAGTTTATAGGACCGTATGAGATATTAGACCGAGTGGGAGCTGTGGCTTATCATTTGGCACTTTAAGAAAATGTATATCAAACTCATCTCAGGTGCTTGAAGCACAGACTATACCGTTTGATAAGAAGTTATCTTACGAGGAGGAGCCGATGGCTATTGTTGATAGGCAAGTAAGAAAACTATGGTCAAAGAAAATTGTGTTCGTTAAAGTATTATGGAGAAATCATACAGTTGAAGAAGCTACTTGGGAAGTGGAAGATGCGATGCAAGTCAAGTATCCTCATCTATTTCAATCTACAGGTTTTCACTTAAGTTAAATTCGGGGACCAAATTTTATTAGGTGGGGAGAATGTAATACCCTATATTTTAAATAAGGGTGTATTGGTCATTAGAAAACAAAACGAAGAAAAACAAATAAAATAAGACCAAAAGAATAAAATAATATATAAAAGAGTGCAAATAGGCTGAGGCCCATCAGACTGAACCTACCGTTCAAATTAAAGGATTGGAAAAACCCTATATTATTAGGTGGGGAGAATGTAATACCCTATATTTTAAATAAGGGTGTATTGCTCATTAGAAAAAAAGAAGAAGCAAAACAGATAAAATAATACCAAAAGAATAAAATAATATATAAAAGAGGGAAAATAGGCTGAGACCCATCAGATTGAACCTACCGTTCAAATTAAAGAATTGGAAAAACCCTTATCCACTAAAGCATCAAACTTAGAAAAGTTTCGTTGCTTCCTTTAGCAGCAACACCATGATCCATCAAAAGGAAATTGGCACATATTTTCGAGCCTCAACAATACAGTTCCAGGTAACCACAATCATGCTTCCATCTATTGTGGCAATATCGATTTTAGATATAGAATTTTATAGTAAGCTTGGGTAACTACAAGGGTGTGATTTGATTGAGAATTGGGGAAATACAATAGGAGGTTTAAGAATAAAAGAAGAAGGAGAAGATAGCAATGTAATTTATTTAAACTAGTATCTCTATATACATGATTAAGGAAATTGAATAGTATAGGGAATAAACTATATAATTGCCTTTTTATTTGAAAGATTTTGGACTAATTTAAATTACTCATAGCATGGGTAAATATAATTCGGCGAATTCAGAGTCAAATATGAAACCTCGAGGGTTGGGAATTCTAAATTAGCTATAAATAATCCTAAACAAGGAAATTAACATGAGATCGATATTATGTAATTATAGATTGATTGGATAAATTCTCGAGGTGAAGCATTTGGTATTTCGGCATGAGTACTGTGAGTAGTAATCTTACCGCAATTTGTGTTTTCATAACTTGCATGATTTACACATGATTTTTATTATGAATATGTTACCGATTATTTTGAGTTGCATGTGGGACAAATCTTTTACTCGATATGATACCGAAATAGTTATTTGAGATGATTACCGCTGTTTTAAATATTCTTGTTGTCAATCGATATGTTTTACCGTTACTTGAATTTACTGTTATCGAAATGAAATTACATGATTTGATAAGAACCGAAATGCCCTATATTATTTTAAAATATTATCTTATGAGCATATATGGATTACAGAGACAAGTATAAATGGGAGTAGACTTTGAAGGATCCCGTAGCTAACGGCGGGTTCGTTAGACCTGGTGCACCTTGTAATTACCGATTACTGTTACAATCCTCGCTAGTGGGAAGGTAGAACTACCATACCGTTACTAATTTTCCTCGAGTAGGGACTACCGTTATATTTGACTTCTTGCAAAGAAGTCCACAGTTATACCGATTACATGATTCGTTCATTGAAACCTCCCAAACATGAATATTTATATTACACAGTATTTATCGAGCTTATTACCGAATTGTCAGTTGATTTATATTACATGAAAAACATGATGAGACTAATTATTGTTTATTGTTTCTGAAAGGGAATTCTTATGATAATTTATCTTTAATATATATACTAGCATGTTTTCTGACTTGTCCCCAATAAAAACGGTTGTGGTTAAGTGTTATTACTCACTGAGCTAGCGACTCAGTCCCTGCTATTATTTTTTTACAGAGCCAGCAGTTGATGCAGGCGAAGGTTTTGTTAATTAGACCGCGTAGGTTGATACTTCTTGGTGAGCCCCGCACTCGTTCGCGTGGGCGAAGAGTTTTATTTATTTGCTATAGTCTTTTCTTTTGAACTCTTAGAGTTGCTCCATCATTATTTTATTATTGTCATGAGTATTTTGTCGTTATTATAGACTTATGATGGGTATTGCACTTCCTTATCGAATTTGGAGATAAATTAGTATTTCTGATTGTTAGTGGATTGATTAGTAATGGTGGAGACTTATTTTGGTTTATTGATAAGTTGTGATTGTTTGGTTGATATTAGGATGGTTGGTTGATGATTTTGAGACAAGAAAGTTTTTTGGGATAGTCCAAAAATAGGGAAAACTCTATCCGTTTTTCTGTAAAATACCGATAAGGCTTTCTTGAGAGCACTTGCTCCTAACCACCGGTCACGATCCTAGATTGGGTCGTGACAACTTTCAACAATGAAATGAGGTGTATTGAGAACATGTTCAAGAAAATGATGGAGAAGAATGCCGATTCCGATGCTCAACTTGCCTCACACAACACATTGATCCGCAACTTAGAAGTGCAAATGGGGCGGATCTCTCAAGCTCTAAATCCTCGTCCTTAGAGGGCACTACCAAGTGACACGGTGGTGAACCCAAAGAGTATGAACAACACGGGGCATGCCATGACCGTTATGACCAGAAGTAGAAGTACAACTATGCACCCCGGAAACTCTCCTTGGATCTTGAAAATAGGAAAACTCCTCCGACCTTGGAGTTGAAGCCATTGCCTTCACATCTTCGGTATGAATGTCTTGGCCCTTGTTCTACTTTATTGGTTATTCTTTCCTCTTGTTTGACTAAAAAATCTACTTCGCTCTGCAATTAAACAGCATGACGGATCCCTCAATGCACTCATAACTCAAGACCGTACGTCACATCAAAACAGGAATCAAGTACCCAATAGCAAACTCTTGAGTCACAAGTAAACTTTATTTGTCTCATTCAACCCATCTGAACACATTCTGTATTCACATCATACTTATCATGTAGTCATTTAACTGATCATCGAGCCATAAATTCCACTCATAAAAATACTACCGAACGCATAAGTCCAATCGCACAGGTTCTCACAATCGAAACTATCGAGCTTAGGTTGCGGTCTAACTCTGGCCTCAAGTCCTTCAGACTGACCCATCAACAAAATGCAGAATACTCATCTCGAACCTCGTTCATGAAATCACAAGCCAGAGATACACAGACGATACCAAGCGCTCACATGCGCACACGAATGCGTGGAAGGGATTCAAAGAGTTATGTTTCAAGTTGAATCAATGTCGCACGATGGAATACAAGAAAGTGAAATTTACTAAGGGTTCGACACCCTCTTGAAGATAAGTACAGACATCTTCGTACCTATCCGCAAGCCCCTACTAAACCTACTCATGACTCATGAGACCTATGTAACCTAGACTTTGATACCAACTTGTCACGACCCAAAATCTCACCTGTCGTGATGGCCCCTATCACAATACTAGGCAAGCCGATAATATCAATAAACTACCATATCTTTGATGTTTGAAAACACAATATTTAAATTCAGTAGAAAATCACTCACAAATACATATATAAACATTCCCAAAATTCGGTGTCACTTAGCACATGAGCATCTAAATGAATACAAAGTCTGATTGATAAAATCATTGTATTAAAATATAGAACAGTACAACNAGACTCCCCCACTTGGCTCAAAGCCATATAACAAAACATCTAATAACACATCATGCCCCTACTCTACTATTGACATAATCCCGCAGTAAATTCCACGAAAATTCTTCACAAGCTCAGGTAACACAAACCATAAAATACCTCAAATCATCTACTAAGCTCGCCTTCATCCCTGTGATGGTCAAGTCAACTTTCTCAACTGATCCAAACTCAAATCTCAATACATATACCCCAATGGGAGAAAAGAAACACTCCACTCAATATTATAAGGAACACACATACGTAGATTACTCGGCATAAGATAACCCCCTTGTTTAGCCTCAAATTGACATTTTGCTATACCCTTTCGCAACCACAATTACTACGGAATCACTTAATATTTATGAGTTTGAATTCATCAACACGACATGAAAATCTACTTCGCTGTGCAATTAAACAGCATGACAGATCCCTCAACGCACTCATAACTCAAGACCGTACGTCACATCAAAATAGGAATCAAGTACCCAATAGCAAACTCTTGAGTCATAAGTAAACTTTATTTGTCTCATTCAACCCATCTGAACACATCCTGCATTCACATCATACTTATCATGTAGTCATTTAACTGATCATCGAGCCACAAATTCCACTCATAAGAATACTACCGAACGCATAAGTCCAATCGCACAGGTTCTCACAATCGAAACTATCGAGCTTAGGTTGCGGTCTAACTCTAGCCTCAAGTCCTTCAGACTGACCCATCAACAAAATACAGAATACTCATCTCGAACCTCTTTCATGAAATCACAAGCCAGAGATACACAGATGATACCAAGCGCTCACATGCGCACACGAATGCATGGAAGGGATTCAAAGAGTTATGTTTCAAGTTGAATCAATGTCGCACGATGGAATACAAGAAAGTGAAATTTACTAAGGGTTCGACACCCTCTTGAAGATAAGTACAGACATCTCCGTACCTATCCGCAAGCCCCTACTAAATCTACTCATGACTCGTGAGACCTATGTAACCTAGACTTTGATACCAACTTGTCACGACCCAAAATCTCACCTGTCGTGATGGCCCCTATCTCAATACTAGGCAAGCCGATAATCCCAATAAACTACCATATCTTTGATGTTTGAAAACACAATATTTAAATTCAGTAGAAAATCACTCACAAATACATATATAAACACTCCCAAAATCCGGTGTCACTTAGTACATGAGCATTAATAAATACAAAGTCTGATTGATAAAATCATTGTATTAAAATATAGAACAGTACAATAACTAAAAAGGAAGGGAGTCAAAGTCTGCGGATGCCAAGCAGCTACCTTGATAGTCTCTAACAAAATAAACTCTGAAATCTAGCATCCACCGTATCCGGGAGCACCTGGATCTGCACACAAGGTGCAGAGTGTAGTATGAGTACAACCAACTCAATAAGTAACAAGACTAACCTCAGGGCTGAAAGTAGTGACGAGCTCCGCAGATACAATCCAGTATAAATAATGGTACAGAAATGTAAAGAGTTATTTTAAGTCTCTCCAGTTCCCCAAGAAAAAGAAAGTGCCTCAAAGAATTGGCAAAGCATGGCCGAGAATAAAAAGTGGAGTGCTTAAGGAAAGGTGTAACCACTCAACCATATTGTATCCAACCTTAACCCAAATTCATTACATCTTGAAAGAAGTCCTACCGGATTTCAACCCTAGTAAGCTTACATTAGTGGCGATCTACATGAGGGGCAAGCCTATGGTACTTGAAGTCGTACTTGCAACATTCTCTTGAGAGAGATGAGTGAACCTTTCATAAGCCTTTGGATTAAGTGCTAAAATTCTTAAATGAGCTATGCAAATGGAGAGTAAAGGAGGGGGAGTTTATAATCCACAATGACCTACATGAGAGAGCGAGCTTCCTTGATGAATAAAGTAAACTCTTAATGCTCAAGTGTCACAATAGAACTATAGGTGCATAAATGTTCAACTTGTTGCCTTGTTGATAATACATAAGTAGTGTGGGTAATTGTTGGTCCCAACTGATGTGTAAATGGCTCACCTTTGAATGGCTAAAATGACCATCAACTTGTGGAGGTGGGAACTATTTTGTTTGCTCGAGGACAAGCAAAGACTTAAGTTTGGGGGAGGTGATAAGTGGGGATTTTGACTACTTATTAGCCCTTTTTGCTTTTGTTTTAGTCTAAAAGCATTGAATTGTGTTCCCAAAACTAATGAAAAGTGCAAAATTATAGGAATGTTGGAAGTTGGACTCTCGAGATAAAATACGACTAAAAAATAAGTAGTCCGAGCTCAAGGCAACAAAAGGGTACAGAAGCATACAAAGTGCAGCTCACAGAAGGAATTTTGCGGCCGCTGAAGAAAGTGCGGTCCGCAGAATTCTATCTGCGGCCGCAAACAATAAAGGAAATCCCAACAGACTTTCTAGCAAACTACGGACCACACAGGAATAGTGTGGTCGCAAACGAAGAGCTTGATATCAACTTCATAGGGTGTGCAAATTTCCAAGTTCCAAGTCCCTCAGAGTTGCGGATCGCACAAGAACTATGCGGCCACAGGAGAAGTGCCTTGCGGCCGCAGATATAAACGTTTTTCTTTACCTCTTTTGGAAGTTTTCTATATTTTAGAGTATTTTACTATATATTTTATCATTGTAACTTTACAATATGAGTTTAATTAGTATTTCTTTAATTTCAAGCATGAGTAGCTAGACTTTTACTAGGGTTGTGACCTAACCCTAGTATGTAAACCTTATGGATATCTAATTTACTTCTTGTTTATGATTGAGTGTTTATTATATAGCCTTGTTTATTCTTTAATATGTGAAATTAATGGTTGTAAATATTATCTCATGCCTATTTGACTTAGTCTCTACGTGAGAAAGAGAGACTTAGTCTAGGAAAACTTGGCTAACAAGAAATTGGGTCAATCGAGAGATTGATTAACCCAATTAAAGGGTTCAACCTAAAGATAGTAATAACCCGACTTGAGCTTTTATCAACCGTTTTGTGTGATACCCATTTGGACTTGAGAAAGCCAAATTGGGCAAAACTACTCTCTGATCGAGAGGTATTGAGTGGGTATTTGAGAGTTGTTAGCTATAATACACTCCGATCAGCAAAACAAGTATTAAGGTTTTTATCCCATTAGGCGAACACCTAGGTGATGGTCATAGCCCTAGGATTTTTGCAAACTTGAAAAACACAAAAACAATCATCCTAGTTTATTTATTTACTTTGCAATCTTCAGTTTTAAAATAGAGATAGCAACAAAACCATTTTTTGGAAGTGCAAACTAAGATAGTTCAAATTCATACATTAGAATATATACTCCTAACTCTCATCTAGCTCCCTGTGGATTCGATTCCAATTCTTCGTTGGGTTACTATAATTGCAATCGACCATTTCATACCTTGTTTTAAGGTGTGCATTGTGTGCGATAGTCAATTATCGCCAGTTGAACAAAGTTACAATAAAGAACAAGTACCCGTTTTTGCGTATTGATGATTTGTTTGACCAGTTGCAGGGTTCCAGGGTGTTCTCTAAGATCGACTTGAGATCGGTGTTCCATCAGTTGAAGATTTGGGATTCGGATGTTCTGAAGACGGCTTTCCAGACTAGATATGGCCATTATGAGTTTCTACTGATGTCCTTCGGTTTGCTTAACGCCGCGATGGCGTTTTTGGATTTGATGAACCTAGTGTTCAGGCCATATATGGATTCGTTTGTCATTTGCTTCATTGATACATTTTGATCTACTCACGTAGCATGGAGGAGCACAAGCGGCATTTGAGAGTGGTGCTTCAAACCTTGTGGGAACATAAGTTATATGCTAAGTTCTCCAAGTGTGAGTTCTGGTTGGATTCTGTGGTATTCTTAGGGAATGTTGTATCAGGCGAGGGTATTAAGGTAGATCCCAAGAAGATCAAGGCAGTTCAGATTTGGCCTCATCCTACCACGACGACTGAGATCAAGTTGGGGTTAGCAGGTTATTATCGTCAGTTTGTGGAGGGCTTCTCATCTATTGCAGCACCTTTGACTAGACTGACCGAAAAGGATGCTCCATTCTGATGGTCCGATGATTGTGAGGTGAGCTTTCAGAAGCTCAAGAGAGCATTAACTTCAGCACCGGTGTTAGTGTTGCCTTTCGGTTCAGGGATGTATACTGTGTATTGCGATGCTTCACGCGTTGGCCTAGGTTGCGTATTGATGCAGGAAGGGAGAGTTATTTCATATTCTTCACGACAGCTGAAGCCCCATAAGAAAAATTACACTGTACATGATTTGGAGTTGGCTGCGATTGTTCATGCTCTTAAGATCTTAAGGCATTATCTTTTTGGGGTATCCTGTGAGGTTTAC
>AWOL01S0078864.1:0-11866 GCA_000715115.1 Nicotiana otophora | reverse complement strand
TGGATTTGATGAACCCAGTGTTCAGGCCATATATGGATTCGTTTGTCATTTTCTTCATTGATACATTTTGATCTACTCACGTAGCATGGAGGAGCACAAGCGGCATTGGAGAGTGGTGCTTCAAACCTTGTGGGAACATAAGTTATATGCTAAGTTCTCCAAGTGTCAGTTCTGGTTGGATTCTGTGGTATTCTTAGGGAATGTTGTATCAGGCGAGGGTATTAAGGTAGATCCCAAGAAGATCAAGGCAGTTCAGATTTGGCCTCGTCCTACCACGACGACTGAGATCAGGTTGGGGTTAGCAGGTTATTATCGTCAGTTTGTGGAGGGCTTCTCATCTATTGCAACACCTTTGACTAGATTGACCGAGAAGGATGCTCTATTCTGATGGTCCGATGATTGTGAGTTGAGCTTTCAGAAGCTCAATAGAGCATTAACTTCAGCACCGGTGTTAGTGTTGCCTTTCGGTTCAGGAATGTATACTGTGTATTGCGATGCTTCACACGTTGGCCTAGGCTGCGTATTGATGCAGGAAGGGAGAGCTATTTCATATTCTTCACGACAACTGAAGCCCCATAAGAAAAATTACACTGTACATGATTTGTAGTTGGCTGCGATTGTTCATGCTCTTAAGATCTTAAGGCATTATCTTTTTGGGGTATCCTGTGAGGTTTACACGATCATCGCAGCTTGCAGCATTTGTTCAGACAAAGGGATCTCAATTTGAGGTAGCGCAGGTGGCTTGAGTTACTACAAGATTATGATATTACCATAATGTATCATCCGGGCAAGGCAAATATAGTTGCAGATGCCTTGAGCAGAAAGGTGTAGAGTATAGGTAGTTTAGCATCTATTTCAGCAGAGGAGAGACCATTAGCTTTCGATATTCAGTCCTTGGCTAAAAGATTTGTGAGGTTGGATATTTCAGAGCCCAGCCGAGTTCTTGCATGCATCATCGCTCAGTCTTCATTATTCGAGTTAAACAAGGCTCATCAGTTTGATGATCCGCACTTGTCAGTTCTTAGGGAGACGGTACTACAGGGTGGTGCCAAGGAGGTCACTATCGATGAGGATGGTGTTCTGCAACTCCAGGGTCACCTATGTGTTCCTAATGTTGATGGATTGGGGGAGAATATCCTAGAGAAGGCACACAATTCTCGGTATTCTATTCATCCAGGTGCTACGAAGATGTATCATGACCTAAGGTAGGATTAATGGTGGTGCCGGATGAAGAAGGACATAGACGAGTATCTGGCGAGATGTCTAAATTGCCAGCAGGTTAAGTATGAGCACCAGAGACCAGGTAGCCTACTCCAGCAGATGACTATACCTGAGTGGAAATGGGAGCGCATTACTATGGACTTCGTAGTTGGGTTGCCGCGGACCTTATGGAAGTTTGATGCAGTTTGGGTCATTTTCGATAGGTTGACCAAGTTAGCACACTTTATTCCGGTTGTGACCATGTATTCTTCAGAGAGATTGGCCCAGATTTACATTCAGGAGATTGTTCAGTTGCATGGTGTGCTTGTTTCCATCATATCAGATAGAGTCCCATAGTTTACTTCACATTTCAGTACAAAGTGAGTTGGGGACCTGAGTAGAGCTCAACATAACCTTTCATCTGCAGACTGGCGGGCAGTCAGAGCAGACAGTTCATATTCTAGAGGATATGCTCAGAGCATGTGTGATTGACTTCAGAGGGAAGTGGGATCGATTCTTGCCTTTGGCTGAGTTTGCTTACAACCATATTTATCAGTCCAACATCGAGATGGCTCCATTTAAGGCTTTATATGGTCGACGATGCCGTTCTCCCATAGGATGGTTTAAGCCCGGCGAGGCTAAGTTATATGGTACTGATTTAGTGAAGGATGCCTTAGAAAAGGTAAAGTTGATTCAGGAGCGACTTCACACAGCACAGTCCAGATATAAGAGTTAGGCAGATCAGAAGGCGCATGACTTATCATTTATGGTGGGCGAGAAGGTTCTCTTGAAAGTCTCTCCGATAAAGGGAATCATAAGGTTCGGGAAGAAGGGCAAGTTGAGCCTAAGATTTATATGTCCATTTGAGGTGTTGAGACGGGTTGGGAAGGTTGTTTATGAGCTTGCTTTGACTCCCAGTCTATCGGGAGTTCATATGGTCTTCCATGTGTCTATGCTCTGGAGGTATCATACCGACAGGTCGTATGTGTTAGACATCAGCACGGTTTAGCTAGATGAGAGCATGGGTTATGATGAGGAGCCAGTTGCCATTGTTGGAAGGTTCGCTAGCTGAGCTTCAAGAAGATTTCTACGGTAAAGGTTCAGTGGAGGAGCCGGCTTGGGAGGCCGAGGAGGACATACGGAGCAGATATCCACACTTATTCATCACTCTAGGTACGATTCTAGACCTGTTCGAGGACGAACGTTTTCTTAAGAGGTAGAGAATATAACGAGTTGACCGGTCATTTTTCTTTCTATATCCATGTTCCCCTAAATAAGACTCCCCTCATGTATTTTTACTATTTTATGACTTGCAAGGATGGTTAGTTCGGGTTTGGAAGGATTCGGGTTGAAATCGGAACACTCAATTCCTTAATATTGGCTTTAAAGGGTTAAGTTTGACTTGGGTCAACAATTATAGTAAACGATCTCAGAACTAGAATTTGACGGTCCCAATAGGTTCATATGATTATTTTGGACTCATATGGTTATGTTGAAAGTTGTCTTATTGAAGGTTTAAAGGTTCTTTCAATCTGGTTTGGAGTAAGTTTTGGTGTTATCGATGTCTGTTTGGGATTCTGAGCCTGGGAATAGCTCTGTAAGGTGATTTAAGACTTGCACGCAAAATTTGGTATCATTCTGAGTAGTTTAAGTATGATTCGGCATGTTCGAAGCAAATTGAAAGAGAACTTGAAGTTCATAAGTTGATTCGATTTGGTTTGGAGTGTGATTCTTCGTTTTGGTGTTATTTTTCGTGTTTTGTGAGATCGATCAGGTCAATTTTGATGATTCAAACTTGTTGGTATGTTTGGGCGGTGCGAGCTTGCAGAAGCGGCCTAGCATGGGCTGCCCAGTGATCACAGAAGCGAGGAGAGGAGCTGCATCTGCAAAGGCATAGATCCGAGAAAGAGGTCGTAGAAGCGGGTTGGTGCGCAGGTACGACACTCGTGCCGTAGAAGCGGGAAGGGTAGACCTGGGCATGGTCCTCTTCTACGGCCATTGCTCCGCAGAAGCGAAAGTCGCTGGGCAGTGAGGTCTATTTAGTGCGGGAATTGGGCCATTTTTGGTTCCTTTATTTCCCTTCTTGGGGTGATTTTGGAGCTTCTTAGAGAGAGATATCCACGTAGGTATTGAAGGTAACTAATTTCAACCCAATGTAAGTTAAATACATAGATCATGATATATATATTCACATTTAATATATGTATAATTGTGTATAATCAATGTATAAAAGATACTTAAAGAATATAATCATCTATTGAATAAGCATGAATGACAGATGTAGGCCACAAAAATCAAAAATAAATTTAGGTATTAAAGGCTAAACTCTTGTGAGAGCTATAAGTTTAAAGGTTAATATCATTGTCAAGCTAATAGTACTCATCTTGGTAAATTATATTGCACAGTTTTATTTAGACTTTGTTCCGAATGTAGATGGTCACTTTCATAAAATCAGAAAATAATTAAACTTGACTAATTGGTCAAGTCTTATGAGGATTTCTTTTTATTTTCTTTTTTTAGTTTTTTACACAGTATTCGGTACTCGTCTGACTAAATATAAATCTACGTTGAGAAATCTCACATTGGGAGATGTACTTTATAACAAAGGTGATTTGATGCCAGAGCTCGTACACGAGACCTCTGGTTAAGGAGGAATACTTACTACTTCACCATAACAATAAGAGATCGGACAATTTTATCGTACTCCAGTACTTAAGAGGTAACAAAAGTTCTCGTCCAAACTTGGTTATGAACCGATATTCATAGCTCCACTACTAAGTAAAATTAATTTTAATGAGTTTGATAGTCAATTATTCATTGGATAATTGGGAGGATAGTGAATTCAACACAACAGTAGACTTGCTTCAGATTTTCGATGGTCTTATCCCAAAACTCAAATATTTGGCAGTAGAAACACTCATTGTTAATGGCTTCTTGTGCAGCTTCCATTCCTAAAATCATTGCGTCTGCACGTTGTTCACCAAATATTCCACGTTGGCGAGAGACGAATTTAAGATTATATAAACGCAATTTAATATAAAGGATCTAATTGTCTTACATTTGTTTGGAAATTGTGTTGGGCCTGTTGGCTAATTGGGGAAAGTGCACAAATACTTGATTTTTGGGCCACTAAGTTGTCCTTAAATTAATTTTTTATTATTTAATTTTACTCATTTCGGACACAACTGCAGATGTACGAGATTGAAGTAGCACAATTCGCGTTAGAAGTTACAAATTTTATCTGAAGTTGGAAAGTCAAAGTCATATGTTGTGACTTCAGACAAAACATCTTAAGTGCATGCAAATAAATTGGTTGCAATTCACATGCGTAAGTTTTAAGTGCAATTTTTGCATTTACGACGCTTTAGTACGAAGTGCAACCAAATTGTTTGCATGCACTTACAATAATTACATTTAAGATGTACTTAACATATTTTAGTTTGAATTGCAGCCAATATTTTGCATGCAGCAGAAACTTGTTCTTCGAATTTTCACAATCCAACACACGGTATAACTCCCATATTTACTTCAAAAAATTTGAATCATAAATATCATAAAGCNTTAGACTTTGTTCCGAATGTAGATGGTCACTTTCATAAAATCAGAAAATAATTAAACTTGAGTAATTGGTCAAGTCTTATGAGGATTTCTTTTTATTTTCTTTTTTTAGTTTTTTACACAGTATTCGGTACTCGTCTGACTAAATATAAATCTGCGTTGAGAAATCTCACATTGGGAGATGTACTTTATAACAAAGGTGATTTGATGCCAGAGCTCGTACACGAGACCTCTGGTTAAGGAGGAATACTTACTACTTCACCATAACAATAAGAGATCGGACAATTTTATCGTACTCCAGTACTTAAGAGGTCACAAAAGTTCTTGTCCAAACTTGGTTATGAACCGATATTCATAGCTCCACTACTAAGTAAAATTAATTTTAATAAGTTTGATAGTCAATTATTCATTGGATAATTGGGAGGATAGTGAATGCGACACAACAGTAGACTTGCTTTAGATTTGTGATGGTCTTATCCCAAAACTCAAATATTTGGCAGTAGAAACACTCATTGTTAATGGCTTCTTGTGCAGCTTCCATTCCTAAAATCATTGCGTCTGCACGTTGTTCACCGAAAATTCCACGTTGGCGAGAGAGACGAATTCAAGATTATATAAACCCAATTTAATATAAAGGATCTAATTGTCTTACATTAGTTTGGAAATTGTGTTGGGCCTGTTGGCTTAGTTGGGGAAAGTGCACAAATACTTGATTTTTGGGCCACTAAGTTGTCCTTAAGTTAATTTTTTATTATTTAATTTTACTCATTTCGGACACAACTTCAGATGTACGAGATTGAAGTAGCACAATTCGCGTTAGAAGTTACAAAGTTTATCTGAAGTTGGAAAGTCAAAGTCTTATGTTGTGACTTCAGACAAAACATCTTAAGTGCATGCAAATAAATTAGTTGCAATTCACATGCGTAAGTTTTAAGTGCAATTTTTGCACTTACGACGCTTTAGTACGAAGTGCAACCAAATTGTTTGCATGCACTTACAATAATTGCATTTAAGATGTACTTAACATGTTTTAGTTTGAATTGCAGCCAATATTTTGCATGCAGCAGAAACTTATTCTTCGAATTTTCACAATCCAACACACGGTATAACTCCCAAATTTACTTCAAAAAATTTGAATCATAAATATCATAAAGAAAAAACTTGAATCATCAATTTATTAAATCAATAGTAAATCTAACAAATCCATCTTGCAACTAAGAAGAAGAAGAAGACCTCTTTACAGTAAGGAAGAAGCTGACTATAGCAATAGATTAATCCATGCTGAATTGTGTTATAATAGACGCTCAATGTTAGAGGAACATCAATAATTGTTAATGATTTTGACGGCTGAACAAAAGTCAGTTTATGAGAAAATTATGGCGACAGTAGATGATGCGAAAGGTGGATTGTTCTTTTTAGATGGTTATGGGAGGAACTGGCAAGCCATTTATTTGGAAGACTCTATCTTCAGGTATACGATCTCGAGGAGATATTGTGTTAACTGTTGTATCAAGTGGGATTGCATCTCTTTTGTTACTGGGAGGTCGAACATCGCATTCGATATTGGCAATTCCTCTCAATCCAACTGAAGATTCAACATGTAATATAAAGCAAGGTAGTCTTCTAACAAAATTGATCGTCAAGGCAAAGTTGATTATTTGGGATGAGGCACTGATGATGCATAGATACTTTTTCGAATTTGATTCTTGGTGGTGACTTCAGACAAATTTTGCCAGTCATTACAAAAGGTACTCGGCAAGATATTGTTAATGCTACTCTAAACTCTTCATATTTTTGGCCCCACTGTCCAATATTGAAACTAACAAGGAATATGAGATTACAAGGAAATCAGTTAAGGCCACATTTAGATGAGTTAAAAGAATTTTTAGATTGGATTTTGGCAATTGGTGACGGAAGAATTGGAAGTTCCGTTGATGGCATTGAAAAGGTCTGAATCCTCAATGATCTTCTCATACATAATTGTGATGATCCAATAATAGCAACTGTAGAAAGTACTTATCCTGATTTCTTTAACCATTCCAATAATATATATTATCTCCAGCAAAGAGCAATTCTTGCTCCGACTCTTGATATGGTGGAATCTATCAATGAATATATGGTTTCACTCAATCATAATCCGTAGAAGACATATTTGAGTTCTGATACGATTTGTATGTCTAATCATTCTTTTACAGCTTTGGACCACGTACATACACCAAAATTCCTAAATAGTATTAAATGTTCTGGAGTTCCAAATCACTCTATTACTCTAAAGATTTGTGTTCCTGAGATGTTACTGAGAAATATAGATCAGTCATCGGTACTATGCAATGGTACAAGGTTGATCATCACAAGACTTGGAAATCAGGTTATTGAAGCCAAAGTTTTATCAGGTAATATGGCTGGAGAAAAAGTGTTTATTCCAAGAATGACGTTGACTCCATCTGATGCGAGAATACCTTTTAAGTTCCAGGGACGATAATTTCCAATTGTGGTGTCTTTTTCCATGACAATTAATAAAAGTCGGGGCCAGTCATTGTCTCATGTTGGGTTATTTTTGAAGAAATCAGTGTTTACACATGGACAGTTGTATGTTGCTCTTTCATGGATGACAAGTAGAAAATGGTTAAAGATTTTAGTTTATGATGATGATGGACAAATAACAAATGAATCTAGAAATGTAGTGTACAAAGAAGTTTTTCGTAATTTAATTTAATATGTTATTAAATGATTTATCTTTTAATTATTATGTATTATTATTGTCTTCTGATCCCTTGGTCTTATGTATCATGTTTTCAAATAAATATTTAAATTTGGTATAATTATGTTATGTGGCAGTTCACCAGAGGTGACATTTTAACGTTTCTTCCCGCGCCTTACTCCTAGAATCTTGAAGCGAATTAAGTATTTCTATGTTTTCTTTATATATGATTTATTATTTATCATTATTGATGTAATGACCCATTCGATCGTTTTCAAAGTTGTAGCCATGTTCCCCCATTTACTATTCATTCTGTGGTTAATTGTTATTATTTGCGACTTGCCGATGTAGTTGGTTCGGGTCCGGAAAACTTACGTAATGAATTGAAACACTTAGTCTCAAGGTTGGAAGCTTAAGTTGAAAAGGTTGCATGTATGTTGACTATGTGTAAATGACTCCGTAATGGAGTTTTGATGGTTCTGTTAGCTCCATTAGGTGATTTTGGACTTAAGAGTGTGTCCGGATTGTGATTTGGAGGTCTGTAGTTGAATTAGACTTGAAATGGTGAAAATTGAAAATTTAGAAGTTGATAGAGAGTGGACTTTATGGTTACCGAGATCGGAATAGGGTTCCGAGAGTTGAAGTAGGTTCGTGGTTTTAATTTTGACTTCTGTGCAAAATTTGAGGTCAATCGGACGTGATTTGAAAGGTTTCGGCGTCGTTTGTAGAAGATGGAATTCCATAGATTCAATAGGCTTGAATTGGGGTAAGATTCGTATTTTTGGATGTTGTTTGACATGATTTGAGGGCTCGACAAAGTTTGTATCCTATTTTAGGAATTGTTAGTATAATTGGTTGAGGTCTCGGGGGCCTCGGATGGAGTTCGGATGGTTAACAGATCGAATGTGGAGTTTGAAATATTGCTGAAGCTGGGAGTCTTCTGGTGCAAACGCACCTGCGGAGCTTTGGTCACAGGTGCAAGCAAAGGAGCGCAGAAGCGGCCATGGGAGGACTGTGCAATGGTCTTAGGCACGGAAGAAGTTTCGCAGATGTGGATGCGGATGCGCATCTGTACGAGGTTGACCGCAGAAGTGGATTTGGCTTGGCAACAGGGGCGTCGCAGATGCGTAGAAGGCTAGCAGATGCGGTCCCGCAAGTACGAGGCTGGGATCGTAGGTGCGATGGGTCACCAGTTAAGTGGGTTCCGCATGAGCGTGAATTTTTCCGCAAAAGCAGATACGCAAGTGCGAGCCCAAGCTCCACAGGTGCGGAAATGCCTGGGCAGTATTTAAATTTGAGGGTTTCCGAGATTTTCTTCATTTTAAACATTTCAAGATGGGGATTAGGCGATATTTGAGAGGATTTTCGAGGGGTTTCATGAGGTAAGTCACTTGTGGTTAAATTTATTCAATAATTTTGTTTCCCCATTGAATTCCCCACCTAGATTGTATGGTTTTGAGGTGTAATTTTGGGAGTTGACGCTAGGGATTTTGAGAGTTTAAATTGGGGATTTGAGTGTCGTTTTGGTGTTGGATTTTGGTAAATTTGGTATGGTTGGACTCGTGGTTGAATGCACTTCCAGATTTTGTGACTTTTATTAGATTTCGAGACATGGGCCCAGGGGCCAGCTTTTGAGTCGACTTTTTTTGACTTTTAATTAATAACTTAGTATTTTCTTATAGAATTGATCCCCTTAACTCGTGTTGATTGTGTTGAACTGTTTGTGGCTAGATTCGAGGCATTTGGAGGCCGATTCGCGAGCCAAGGGCATGTTGGAGTAGGGATTTTCACGTTTTGAGATAAGTAACAGTTCTAAACTTAGTTCTGAGGGTATTAAACCCCGAATTATGTATCATGTGATTGGTGTTGACGTGACGCACATGCTAGGTGACAGGCGTGTGGGCGTGTACCATAGTAATCGTAGCTTGGTCAATTCCATGGAACTGTATAGTTGATTAATCTATTGTTATCCGTATATTCCCCATGTGTTATAGAAATTAAACTGCAAATTGTGTTAGAAATCATGTTTAGGCTATGTGTTAGCACANAATTCCATGGAACTGTATAGTTGAATAATCTATTGTTATCCGTATATTCCCCATGTGTTATAGAAATTGAACTGCAAATTGTGTTAGAAATCACGTTTAGGCTATGTGTTAGCACTCTAGGGACCTACAGAGGTTGTGTTACATGTTGAATTATCTGCTAAATTGCCATGTTGTACTCAGTCACAGTTTTTACTTGCATATCATATCTCAATCTCTGTTGTTCCTTATTGATAAATTATATCATCGTTATTTGGGCTTATTATCATGATTATTGAGAGCTCGTGAGACTGGAGAGATTGGTGACTGAGTGAGGCCGAGGTCCCGATTGTGAGGATATTTATGGGATCGGGCTGCACACCGCAATATGTTTTATTGATTAATGCTATAATTGGATTATTATAGCGCTTGGGCTGAAGGAGCCCCTCTGAATTATGTGTACCCCCAGATAGCGTAAGTACCTACTGAGTGCGAGTGCCGAGTGATTAGGAGAAGTGAGAGAGTGTGAGGAATGAGTAATTGTGAGGTTGGAGTGAATGGGAGGACTGAGTGACTGTAACTCCGAGATTTTGCAATTGATATCATTACTATGTACTCCAGCTGGCATATATAACTGTCATGTAGCTTTCAAAGGATGCCATATTCTGCTTCAATTGAACTTGTCATGAATTAACTGTTTTGGCTTTAAATGTCAAACTTGAAAGCATGCCTATTTTTCTTGTATTCTAAATTTCTGTAATTGAACTGTCTCCGTGAAGCTCGTCACTACTTTCAATCTAATAGTTAGTCTTGTTACTAAGTGGGTTGTACTCACGCTACACCCTGCACTTCTTGTGCAGATCCAGGTGCTACCGGACACGGTTGGTGTTGATTATTTAAGCAGCTTTATCATTCGGATACTTCGAGGTAGCTGCCCGGCGTTCGCACACCTTGACTCTCCCTCCCTATCTTTCAGCATTATGTATTTAGTTTCAGTTTTTCATAGATAGTATTTTTAGACTCGTGTTGTATAGACGCTCATGTACTCAGTGACACCCTGCTTTTGGATTGGTACGGAGATGTACTCAGTCATGAGTAGGTTTAGTAAAGTCTTGCGGATTGGTACGAAGATGTCTATACTTATCTTCGAGGGGCTGCCGAACCCTTAGAAAACTTCACATTCCGGTATTCTTGTCGTGCGAATTTGTTGATTCCGGAAACTAAACTTCTATTATTCTATTCTCTCACAGATAGTGAGGATACATGCTACTGGACAGGATGGACAGCCACTAGTACCACTATCTAGGGCCACGAGAGGTCGAGGTCGTGGTAGGGGCAGAGGTGCAGCTCGTACAGCAGCCAGAGGAGCACCTGCAGATCCATCAGTTGCTCTAGCTCAGAAGAAGGTTCAAGATGTGGTTGAGCCAGTGGGGCCAGCTCAGGCCCGAGCTGTGCCCAATGTGATTCCAGGCCTTCAGGAGGCTTTGACTCAGATTTTGACTGTGTGCACTAGCCTTGCTTAGGCAGTTTCTGTTCAGACCGTGCCAGACACTTCTCATGCTGGGGAAGGTACTCAAACTCCTGCCGCCCATAACCAGAGCAGGTGATGCAGGGACTTCAGACATCGAAAGTGCCAACAGCCCAGCCGGTTATAACTGCTCAGGCCCAGGTGGGTCTCGTTATGGGTGAGGATGAAAAGAAGAGACTTGAGAGGTTTCGGAGACTCCAGCCTCCATCATTCAGTGGGGCTGAGTCAGATGATGCTCATGATGGATAGGTGTCACCGGATTCTTCGTACTGCGGGTATTCTAGAGGCCAGTGGGGTCTCGTTTACTACTTTTCAGTTTATGGGGCTGCTTTCAGATGGTGGGAGGCCTATGAGAGGCGCAGGCCAGTCACTGCAACACCACTTACATGACATGAGTTCTCCATTCTCTTCTTGGAGAAGTTCGTGCCACAGACTTGCAGGGAGGAGCTGCGCAGACAGTTTGAGTAGCTACGACAGGATGGCATGTCTGTAACCCAGTATGAGATGAGATTTTTAGAGCTGGCTCATCATGTAGTTTGGTTGGTTCCTACTGAGGGGGAGAGGATTAGTTGGTTCCTACTGATAGGATGGCATGTCTGTAACCCAGTATGAGATGAGATTTTTAGAGTTGGCTCGTCACGTAGTTTGGTTGGGTCCTACTGAGGGGGAGAGGATTAGGAGGTTCATTGATGGCCTCACATATCAATTGCCTTTTGCTATGTCCCGAGAGAGTGTATCAGGTGCTACGTTTGACGAGGTGGTTGATATTGCTTGGAGGTTAGAGATGGTTTAAAGTCAGGAGCGTGAGGAGTGGGAGGCCTAGTGGATCGGGTGGTTTCAGCCATGTTCCTTCTA
>AWOL01S0078862.1:39636-56664 GCA_000715115.1 Nicotiana otophora | reverse complement strand
TTAATTGTCGTATTAAATATTATTGAAAGTGGATAGTTATTAGTTGGCCTACCTAGCGGGTTGGGTTAGGTGCCATCACGACTAGTGGATTATGGGTCGTGACAACTTACACCATGCTTTAACTGTACAAATTGAGTTATTCGTACATGTTTAAATGCTTTAACTTACGTTTTAGCCTAAGATTAGACTTGCGTAGAGTATCAAGCTTTGCTATTCTAGAAATTTAGTGTGCTACTAGATTAGCAGTGAAAATTATACTTTATCTTACAGATTACTCCGGTGTTGTACTCATTTGTCCAGATGTTTCTTGATTTCATAACTCGCACATATATTCGAGAGTTGGGCTAATGACCCGTCGAAAGTTTCACTATACTAATGGGATCGGGTTGATCACCTCAGCACTACTCTAATAGGAGCGGGTCGTTCGCCTCGTCAGGATAATGAGATACATTTATGGATCGATCTGTTCGTCCCTCGGCAGTATTATGAGATGCATCTATGGATCAGGCCGTACGACCTCTGCAGTATCATGTAGCACACTCTTATGGGAGCGGGTTTTAGCCTCGAAAGAATTGAGATACATTTATGAGATCGGGCTAATCGCCACAGTAGAATCGTGCGTAATATTTTGATAGGTGGCCAGTGCATATATGAGTATCCTCCCTCAGATTTGACGTTTTCACCTGATATTGGTCATTTATATTCCGTTCGAGGTAGTAATCGGTATTTGAGGATTTTGTATTATTTTTTTTGTTGAGGATCATGTTATACACATATAACTATTTTCGTCGCTACTTGCTATGTTTCATACCTGTTTACTTTCACTATACTTTGATAACTGGACAACTAGTAAGTGTCAATGTCGACCCCTCGCTACTACTTCTTCAAGGTTAAGCTAGATACTTACTGGGTACGCATTGATTTACATACGCATACTACACTTCTACACTAATAGTGCTGGTACTGAAACCGGTACATTTAGTGGACATACAGGTTTATAGGCACAACTGCTAAGGAGACTTTGTGGTGAGCTGCATTCTATGTTACGGTCCACAGCACACGGAGTCCCCTTTCTATTCATTTCCTATATTCTGTCTATTTTCTATTCCAGAAAGTTGTTACAGTAGTATTTTATAATCCAGTAGATGCCCATGCACTTGTGACACCGGGTTTTGGGAATTTTAGACCATTGTTCATGATTGTACTTCTGTTACGATATTCATTTTTATATTTTGATCATATTCTAACCTTGAATATACTATCAGTAGTTTACTATAACAAGGCAAAGCTTTTGCTTATTTATTTCATCACTTGTTTAAAAAATGTGTTATGAACTATCGATCGATGTGTGGATTTATTGTTGGCCTTGCATAACTGTAGTGTTGGGCGCCATCACGGCCTATGGTGGGAATTCACTTGTGACAGCTTGGTATCAGAGCGCTAGGTTTACTTAGGTCTCACGAGTCATGACCAAGTCTAGTCGAGTCTTGCGGATCGGTACAGAGATATTTGTACTTATATTCAAGAGGCTACAGAACCGTTATGAGAACTTCCCTTCTTGAGTCCTTATTGTGCGACTTGATTTCGGTTGAAGCTTATATCTTTAGTTCCTTCCTACTCGTTCATGTGCGATTTCGGTCACCTGACATTAGCTGGGCCATGACGAGTTATTATGAGATTGTATATGTGGTGCGAGTTTCTTTTTCCTACATTATAAGGGAGGACTACTATCGTCACTTTGTGGAGCAGTGTTCAATCATTTTAGCCTAGTGTTGGTATTTATTCCAGCGCACAGAGGCATTTGGGCTATGGATTCTCGGGGTTTGGGCGATGGAGTTGCGAGATAGGGTATTTACAAACTTGGTAGAGTTCTTGGTTGTATTGTTGTGCAGTCATCCTTATTTGAGCGCACTAAGGCTCGTTAGTAGGATTGTTTTCATTTGCTTGTCTTGGGGACACAACATGGCGAAATGGTGCTTAAGGAGAAGATATCGGAGATGATATTGTGTTGAGAATTCACGGTCGAATTTGTGTTTCCAGTGTTTATGGTTCGATGGAGATGATCCTTGAGGAGGCTTAGAGTTGATGGCATTCTATTTGTTCAGGTGCTACGAAGAAGGATCATGGTTTGAGGCAGCATTATTGGTGGCGGAGGATGAAAAGGGACATTGTTGGATACGTCTCGCGGTTGTTGGATTTTTAGCGGGTTATGTATGACCAACAGAGACCGAGTAGTTGCTTCGGAAGATGGCTAAACTGGAGTGGAAGTGGGAGCGTATCGTTATAATTTTGTCGTAGCATAACCACATGCTTTGAGAAGGGCTTGGTGCGATTGGGTCACTATGTACAAATGACTAAGTCTGTGCATTTCATTTGGGATGGTGGCTTCTATACTTAGAACGTTCGAATGCAACGAAAAGAGTTCGCTTGGAATACAGAGGGAATGTGAATGATTGATTATCATTTGGGGGTGCAATATAGTCTCGAGTTTTGAACTTGTTATTGGACCTTTATTTGATATTTATGGAATGAACGGATTCTTACAGCTAGTGGACGAGTGTGGACTCAAGAGGATTAATTGATTACATAGTGGTTATACCCACTGCAATGTCATTGGAGGATGTCGATATGAGGTTACAGGTGGGCTATCTCCTGCGAGAAGGTTAGGGGTTGTATTATTTCTTATGAAGTTCCTATGAAGAGTTTTACCTTCTATCAAATAGGATGCATATACTACGAGGTGGGTCTGGATCGCTTGAAAAAGATGGCATGACTATCATAAGGTTGAGCGTGCATTTGGGGCTAATAATTTTGGGATGTGCCCTGATCATTGCAATGTGCACTTAGGAGAAATTCGGCTGAATGACGCTGTGAGATAATGGTAGCTAGGAGAAGTCATTGTAGGTCCTTGGATTATGTGATTGTGGCTTAAAGCCAAGTAGAGGAGCCTACCGTCGACGATTGGGTCATATGGTCATGTGTTTTTGGTAATATCTGGATTATGATACGTTGGTGGATTAGTTATGATTTGAGGAGGAGGACATTAGGGGTAACTCGAGCAAGGAATTTGATGGATGTGTGTTGCATTTCATCTTATCAATTTATGGAGGTTGTAAGATGACTCATATTGGATATTCCTTTGTGGATGCGATGTGCACGGGAAAGGAATTATTCAGTTGCTTCTTTTGGAGTATTCATGTGCTAACAGAGCACTAGTCATTGGCTTGTTTGGTTATGTATTCAGGACAAGGTTAGAGTGAGAGACTCTCAATAATGGTTCTAGTGGGTTCGCGATTCAAGGTGTGGTGCCTAAGAATTCCCGAGTTCGTTGTGTGGCTAAGGATTGAGTTTTGTAGTAGAGTGTGAGAAAGACTTGGGTATATTGACATCATTGTTGGTTCTACCACGTGGTGTTAGATAAATGGAAGAAACAACTTCAGATTTGCAAAAGGTCTCTTCAGAACAGGTGTATCAGTTAGAGGTACTATTAGGTGCACGAGAGGGTATATAATATCTTGTGGGTATTAAGACGATATGATGTTGCGATTTAGGGTCACTCGGGATGAGTGTTGATCGAGATCCATTGCGTGCTAGTAAAGAGAGGTATTATTTTGAAGCAAGTCAAGAGGAAATCAGAAGAAGTTGGGACAGTTTAGAAGTGGCTTGGATCAACATGGTAAGGGAAATGATCGATTCCTTTGGTATGATAAGGCTATACAGGTGTTTTATGGCAATACCTTTTAGATTTGGAAATTTGCATGACTTGGTTGAATTAGAGGGCTTCACTTCTGATGGCTTGGTTACGTGCAAATGGGTCCCAAAGAGTTTGCGTGGTTTTTACCACGACTGGAGGTTAATGTCTTCTCCAGGTATTGAATGTTTGTTGCATGTTGTGATCTTTCCTGAATTGAGTAAGTGGAGGTTTCTGATCGATGGAGTGTTTATTCTACTAATGATTCAGAATTTATAACAATATTCTCATATTCCCATATGATAGCATTCTATGCACGATGAGGTGTGTGGGATTGGGACTGACTGGTCAAAGTAGTGGTTCAATTTTGACATGAATGCCACGAGTTTGAGGTAGCATGATATACTTCATATATCTGAGTGCATGCTATCACTATTTAAGTGTCTCCAAGAATGGCATGTTTGTGCAGAAGGCATGTATATTGATTACGGGTGCTTGCTTTGCACTACAAAAATAGTAAGGTTGGTAGTCATTGATGTCCAGGTTTCTACTTGGTGCGAAAGTTTATGGGCGTATCTCCCACGGGGCGACTGTGTATGTGTAACGTGTTAGTCATTTATGTAGGAAAGATGGAGATCAGCTATGGAGATTCTGGTACTCTCGCATATTTGAGAGTTCATTTCGGAGAGACGAACTTTTCCTTAGAGTGTGGACTGTGGAAGTGTGTTAAAGAATTGGCAGCTAATTGCATGTGAATTGGATAGGGTCACTGTAGACTTTTGAAAGGTTGTTGACCTATTTTGTATTACTCGAATCGGTTTAAAGTCCCATTAGCACATCGAATCTGCCTATTCAGTGCAACATTTGTCCATGGAGGAGTCGGGTATAATGGATGTTATTCAAGCCATCATCTATTTCATTTGTTACTCTTTTATGCTATGTGGGTTGTGAGGCAACTTGATTATTCACACGTATATTGGGGTCCTGTGTAGGCTTTGTGGTGTCATATGAGCGAGATGGCTCTCGAGATGCTGATTTGTTTATTGCACTTTGGTCGGGTTTGCTATCCGTATCCCCGGGGTTATGTTTATGCACTTGGCGTGCTTGTTGTTGATGTACGTGTATAGTGAGTATGAGCATATTGGCTCGATAGGTATTCCAATGCAGATTAGTATGTGCAGATTGGGTGGCACGCTGTCACGAGGACCAGAGGCCAGCGTATGCAATGAAGGGCCTGGCAGAAGCTTTATAACAATGAGCTCGGGGTTAGGCTCATTTTATCCAACTTCTCTCTTTTTGAGGCGATTTGGAAGAGCCATTTTCATCATCTAATCCGAGGTATGTGATTCCAGCTTGTTGTGAGATAAATACATAGATTATATATGGATTTAAACATGGAATAGTAGAAATTGTGAAATTTTGGGAGAAAACCTAGAAATGGTATTTTTGAGTTGTGACCATGAAATTTTGAATAAGCTATATATTTGAGTTCGTGGTGCTATGGGCAATATTTATCTTGGAGAATTTTCGAAATCTGGGCATGTGGGCCTGGGGTTGACTTTGTTGACTTTTTGTATGGGGTTGAGGATTATTTCTAGTTATTAAATTACAAGTTGAGTATATTTTAATTGGTTTGCATGTTCTTTGGCTAGTTTCAAATCGTTTAGCATTGGTTTGAGGTGTTAGAGAGTCGTTGGAGACGATTATCGAATTTCATGAGCATCCATGCATGTGCTAGATTCTTGATTATGTACGGGTAGACTAAGACTCACACCATGCTTTAACTGTACTACTTGAGTTTTTCTTACATGTTTAAACTCTTTAACTTATGTTTTAGCCTGAGACTAGACTTGCGTAGAGTATCGAGCTTTGCTATTTTAGAAACTTGGCACGCCACTAGATTAGCCTCGAAAAATATACTTTCTCTAACAAACTACTCGCGTGTTGTACTTATTTGTCCAGAAATTTCTTGACTTCTTAACTTGCATATATATATTTGTTATTAGGGATGATGACCCATCAAAAGTTTCACTATTCTTATGGGATCGGGAGGATTGCCTCAACACTACTCTTACGGGAGCGGGTCGTTCGCATTGGCCGGATTATGAGATACAATTATGGATCGATACATTCATCCCTTGGCAATATTATGAGATGCATCTATGGATTGGGCCGTACAACCTCAGCAATATCATGTAACACACTCTTATGGGAACGGGCCGTTCACCTGCGGGATTGTGAGATACATTTGCGGGATTGGGCAGTTCACCTCGACAGAATCGTCCGTATTATTTTGATAGGTAGTCATCGCATGTATGATTATCCTGACTCGGATTTGACGTTTGCACCTAATATTGGTCATTTATATTTCAGTCGAGGTGTTATTCGGTATTTGTGGATTTTGTATTTATTTTTCTATTGAGGATCATGTTATATACATATATTTGTTTTTGTCGCTACTTGCTATCCTTCATACATGTTTATTTTTATTGTATTGTGATTACTGAACCACTAGTAAGTGTTGATATCGACCCCTCGCAACTACATCTTTGAGGTTAGGCAAGATACTTACTGGCTACGCATTAATATATGTACTCCTACTACACTTCTGTACTAATTGTGTAGGTACTGAGACGGGTACATTTGGTGGTCATACAGAAGCGTAGGCGCAGTTGCTAAGGAGACTTTGTGGTGTGCTGTATTCCATGTTCTGATACGTATATCACAGAGTCCCCTTCCTATTCATTTACTATTTTCTGTCTATTTTCTATTCTAGACAGTTATTATAGAGTATTGTATAATCGAGTAGATACTCATGCACTTGTGACACCGGATTTCGGGACTTTCAGACCATTGTTCATGATTGTATTTCTGTTACGATATTCGATTTTATATTTTGAGCATATTCTAACCTTGAAGATAATGTCAGTAGTTTATCATAAAAACGAAATGATTTTGTTTATTTATTTCATCATTTGTTTCGAAATGCATTATGAACTATCGATTCGGTGTGTGGATTTATTGTTGGCTTACATAATGGCAACATTGGGCACCAGCACAGCCTATGGTGAGAATTGGGTTGTGACACAATACATGTGATAACTGCAATAGGCGACTCACCTCAGGCCTACCAGCAAATGCATAACAATGAGTCTTATATACACCGGTATGTCCTAGTCCTCTATGTCAATCCATAACAATCTATCCCTGACGACCTGATTCACCACTGTAGAAACTCCTCATCGAAGGTGCACTGATGGGAGTTGGCAATGCACTGAATGTTGACTGCTCAAAAGGAGGACCATAAATACCATGGACGCCTGAAGTGCTTATTGGATCGGGCTGATAGCATGACCTCTACCAAAACGACACATGCCTCAAGACGAGGCGCCACTAAAACAACCAAAGTGACGAGGCTTCTTGTCACTCGTCGCCTCTCTCCCATAGATACAAATGCGCTCGATCCTCCTAGTAATCTCAACTTCCTGAGTGAATGAAGTCTCAGTATCGGCCTCCATCGCCATCTGAAGTCTAATACCATAAGCAAGCCCCTTTATAAACCTCTACACCTTCTCCCTATCATTAGAGATCAGGATAGTTGCATGACACGACAAAGCAACAAAACGCGTCTCATACTGGTTGATTGTCATACCACCCTGTTGTATATGCTAAAACTGATTGCGTAGGTCATCCCTCTGAGTGAGTGGAATAATCTTTTCCAAGAAAACCTATGAAAACTAATCACAAGTAAGAGGAGGTGACCCTGCTGGTCTGCCACCACCTCTTGGTCGAACCCTGCATCTGAAAAATAGTAAAGTCCACTCCATCGGCCTCAACCTGTCCTAAATTGCATAATATCGCATGAGATAGGTCTAAGAACTCCTGACCAACCTCTGTAGGTATACCACTGAAATGATGAGGGTGCAATTTTTGAAACTTATCTATCCTCCTCAGCTCATCAGTAGACATATCAGGCCTATCCTCAGGTCGCGCCGCAATAATAGGTTGAACCACACTAGCTGGTAGTACTCCTGGAGTCTAATATCCCTGCACCATCTGCTTTGGAGCGTGTGTTGTAGGATTCTAAGCTCTTCCCCCAGCCTGAGAAATGGTTGGTACCATAGGAGGTACACCTGCCTGAGCCACGCTCTCCATAAAACCAATATTATGGATCAAGGCGTTCTGAAGTACTGGGATAGCAATAAACCCCTCTGTAACCTAAGATGGGCCTACTAACTCATCCTGAACTAGGATCTGCTCATCACTTGGAGCTATTTGTGGCTCAATGGATATCGCCCTACAACGAGCGTGTGTAGTTGTAGGTGCTGCCGCACATGCCCTATGTTGGGCTCTCGCTTTGCCCCGGGACTTTACCCCTAGTAGTGTCTACAACCTAGGGTTCTGGCTCCTTGCTCTACTGCAGCTAAAGGACGTGTGCTTTTCATCATTGAGAGAATAGAGAGTAAAGATTCAAAGTTTATGATAGAACAAAATCGCACGATAGAGAAAGAAAGAAATTTACGTTTCCTAATTGTCCCATAGCCTCTTGAAGATAAGTATATACGTCTATATACCGATCTTCAAGATTCTACTAGATATGCTCATAACCCGTGAGACCTATAAAAACTTAGGGCTCTGATACCAACTTGTCTCAATCTAAAATTCCAGCCAAGGAGTCGTGATGGCACCTAACTCCACTTGCTAGGCAAGCCAACACTTAGCATTAATGAAAGAAGTAGAACTAAATATTAAATATCATAATATCATAAATAAAGAGTAAGAACTCTTAAATAACATAATAAGTCTAAAACCAATATAACTGTCTAAACAGCTTCCCAAGACTAGTGTCATTGAGTACATGAGCTCTAGAGAATGCTAAATACAAAGTTTGAAATGAATACAATACTATCTGAAACAAAGAAATAGTATAGAAGAAAATGAAGGTGACTCCAGAGCCTGCAAATGGATATGCAGCAGTACCTCGAGTCTCTAACTGGTAACAACTAAGCTCCTCTAGGAACTCCCCATGTACCAATGTCTGAATCTGCACAAGAAGTGCAGAAGTGAAGTATGAATACAATCAACCCCATGTACTTAGTCAGTATCGTGTCTAACCTTGATGAGGCTATGATAAGGTACTTACTCTATGAACCTATGCGGTTAATAAGCAAGAAAAATAACAAGAACAAATACGAAAGATAGTAAAATGTTCAACTAAGAGAAATAATGACCACGTTTCTCAAATAAAGCAACCAAACCCTTCTCAATAACTCAAACCCAAGGGGATAAGATGATATCCATGTAAGCACAAAAATTTATATCATAAATATTATGGCGAACAACCCGATCCAACAAAATACTATTGCGGCGCGGAACTTGATTCAATGGCCATATTGTTGCGGCAAGTAATTCAGTCCTACTATAATAATGTTGCATCAAGCAACCTGATCCAACATACCAATTCCTATGGAAATACCCAACAAGAAACCAAATATGGAAAATTGCATTATATAGCGAAGAGGATGATTAAGCATAATTAATTAAGAACAATATGAACATGACCAAGAGGAAATAGGAAAATCAATAATACCAAGAATCAATCCTACTCAAATATCTCAACAAGAGCTCAAAACGTGGGTACTAACATGTAAATAATCACGTAGTCCCACAATGCAACATATGTATAAGAAATAAACAAAGGCATGAATAAACCTCATTCTACATGCATACTTTAAACCATGACAAACACATATGCACTCATCACCATGCATAAACACCGCATCCAACACATGTTGCAAAAAGCAAATAAATCAATTACAACCTAATTCCTTCAAGTCAAGGTTAACCAACATACTTATCTCTTTCTGGAACAAGCTCAATAATCCAACACCATTTTTTCTTTAGAAAAAGCCTACAAATAACTCGAATCTAGTCAATTAATACTTAAATAGGAAAATAACAAGCTTAAGAAACCCTCCTAATGCTAAAAAGGTTTCATCTCTATCATGTTTGAAAAGGTCAATAAAAGTTAACCCTAACCCATTTGGTCGAAATCCAAAATCAAGACCAAATCCCGAGTACTGATTCTTCCCCGAATCTAAATATATGATTAGTTTATAGATCCGACCTCAAATTCAGGTATAAATTTCTAAAATTAACTCTCTTAAGTTACTACCTAAAATCCTATTTTCTACTCTTTGAAATCTCATATTTAGGGGGGTGAAATTCTATGGAAAATTCTAGAAATAAATCAAATATAAGTTAAAATAACTAACCTTTGAAGATGGGTGAAAATTCTCTAAAATATGGCCTCCTTATGAAGTCTAGGTCTCAAAAATGGAGAAGAACAAACTAATCCCTAAACCCTTCTTCACCCAGTTGCAGATGTCGCAAATGCAAAACATACATCGTAAATACGACATTAAAAATGCAACAGTTTGGTCCTCAAGTATGAACCAACATTGATGCATAAATCGTAAATGCAACATAGCCCTCGCAAATGCGACCATCTGCCGGTGCCGAGCTTATCGTAAATGCGAACTGACATTCATAAATGCAAGCCTCACACTTACGCACAAAGCATCGCAAATGCGACACATCCTGATCCCCCCTCCCCCCCCCCCCCCCCCCCCCCCCCCCCCAAATTGCAAATGCAAGCTAACATTTGCAAATGTGAGCTTCGCATTTGCGCACTTACTATCACAAATGCGACATCAACAACACTTACAAAGGCAACATACATGGAAAGTGGTCGTAACCAATCTGAAAATCACTCGAGCTCCCGGTCCCCAGTACAAACATTCCAACAAGAATATAAACCTTGAACAAACTTTCTATAAAGCTCAAAACATCAAAATAACATCCAAAATATAGAATCACACATCAAAACTCAAAGATTTTCATATGTTCATAAACTTAAATTTTCAAGTTTCATCTATAAGCATCGAAACAGCCTCGGGGCATCGAGGACACTAACCAAACATGCGTACAAGTTGAGCGTGGTCAACTCCAACAATATAAAAGTTCTAAAATCAAAATTTCGTTACCAAAACACATCTAAACTTTAAGAAATCAAAACAAACCATGCACATAAGTCATAAAGTATCAAATAAAGCTATTCAAAGTCCCAAATCATGAAACGGAAACCTAGAACTCAAAATAACCTATTAGGCCGTTACGTTCTCCCCCTCTAAGAGAAACGTTCATACTCAAACAAAAATAGAAATGTAACTGAACTGGTAAAGAGATATGAATATCTACTCCTCATATCGGACTCGGACACCCAAGTAGCCTTCTCAGTCGGCTGTCCTTTCTAAAGCACTTTCACGGATGGAATTTCCTTAGGTCTCAACTTTTAGACCTGCAGATCTACAATATCCACCAGCTCTTCTTCATAAGTCGAATTCTCATCATGATGCACTGTGTTGAAGTCCAATACATACGGCTTGTCTTCCTGATACTTTCAGAGCATAGATACATGAAATACCGGATGAACTTTCGAAAGACAAGTAGGCAAAGAAAGCCAATAAGCAAGTTTTCCAACTCTCTCCAACACCTCAAACGGGCCAATGAACCTTGAACTCAACTTGCCCTTCTTCTCAAATCACATAACACCATTTAACGGTAAAACCTTAAAATGTGCCTTCTTGCTTTTCATAAAATCCACATCATAGACCTTCTTGCCTACATAACTCTTTTGTCTACTCTGCATTGTTTGAAGATGATCCTGAATCAACTTTATCTTCTCCTAAGCATCACATACCTAATTTTTATCCTAGCCTGACCAGGCTCGAACAACCCAATAGGAGAACAACACCGCCTACCATATACAACCTCATACGACATCATCTAAATACTGGACTGAGAGCTGTTGTTATTAGAAAACTCCACCAATGGTAAAAATTGATCGCAATTGCCTCCAAAATCAATAACACGAGATCTCAACATCCTCAAGGATATTGTTAGGTCTAACGCACATGCAAGTATCGCAATCAACAAGTAATAAAGTTTGGGCTCTCAACATCCTCCTCAGCTCATCAACCGACATAGCATCTACTCTAGAGTGTGCATTGTAGGGGTCTAAGCTCCTCCCCCAGCCTAAAAATGTCTTGTACCATAGGATGTACACCCGTCTGAGCCATGCTCTCCATAAAACCAATTATACGGAACAAGGTGTCCTGAAGCACTAGGATATCAATAAACCCCTATGTAACCTGAGATGACCCTACTAGCTAATCCTGAACTAGGATCTGCTCATCACCTGGAGTTATCTGTGGCTCAACTGATATCGTTCTAGCACGAGCATGTGTTGTAGGTGCTATAGCATATACCTTAGGCTGGGCTCTCGCTCTGCCTCGACCGTTACCCCTAGTAGTGTCTACAATCTGGGGATCTGGCTCCTTGCTCTGCTGCAGCTGAAGAACATGTGCTTTCCATCTTTGAGATAAAAAAGAGTAAGGTTTCAAAGATTATGATAGAACAAAATCACGATAGATAAATAAAGAAAGTTAAGTTTCCTAATAGTCTCATAGCCTCTTGAAGATAAGTATAGACGTCTCTATACCGATCTCCAAGACTCTATTAGATATGCTCATGACTCTTGAGACCTATGAAACCTAGGACTTTAATACCAACTTGTCACAACCCAAAATCCTATCCAAAGGGTCGTGATGGAGCCTAACTCCACTTGCTAGGCAAGCCAACACTTAGAATTAATGAAAGAAATAGAACTAAACATTAAATAGCACAATATCATAAATAAAGAGTAAAAACTCTGAAATAACATATTAAGTTTAAAACCAATACAACTATCTAAACAACTTCCCAAGAATGGTATCATTGCGTACATGAACTCTAGAGAATGCTAAATACAAAGTTTGAAATAAATACAATACTTTCTTAAACAAATAAACAATATAGAAGAAAATGAAGGTAACTCCATATCTTGCAAACGGATATGCAGTAGTACCTCGATTCTCCAACTAGTAATAGCTAAGAACCTCTAGGGACTCCCCACATACCAATGCTTGAATCTACACAAGAAGTCTAGAAGTGTAGTATGAGTACAATCAATCCCATTTACTTAGTGTGTATTGTGCCTAACCTCGATGTGGTAGTGACGAGGCTATGATAAGATACTTACTCTATGAACCTGTGCAGTTTATAAACGAGAGAAATAACTAAATACGAGAGATATTAAAATGTTCAAGTAAGAGAAATAATGACCATGTTTCTCAAATAAAGCAACCAAACCCTTCTCAATTACTCAAACCCAAGGGGATGAGATGATATCCATGTAAGCACAAGAATTCATATCATAATTGTTGTGGTGAACAACACGATTCAACACAATACTGTTGTGGCACGCAACCCGATTAAATGGCCATATTGTTGCGGCAAGTAATCCGGTCCTACTATTACAATGTTGCATCAAGCAACCTGATCTATCATACTAATTTCTATGGAAATACCCAACAAGCAACCAAATATGACAAATTGCATTATATAGCGAAGAGGACGATTGAGCATAATTCATTAAGGAAAAGATAAACATGACCAAGAGGAAATAGGAAAATCAACATTATCAAGAATGAATCTTACTCATGTATCTCAACAAGAGCTCAAAACATGGGTACTAACATGTAAATATCAAGTATTCCCTCAATGCAATATATCACAAGAGAATAATACAGGAAATAAATAAAGGCATGAATAAACCTCATTCTACATGCATACTTTAAACTATAACAAACACATATGCGCTTGTCCATGCATATACGCCATATCCAATACATTTAGCACAAAACAAATAAATTAATTACAACCTAATTCTCTCAAGTCAAGGTTAACCAAGATACTTACCTCTTTCTGGAACAAGTTCAACAATCCAACACCATTTTTCCTTTAGAACAAGCCTACAAATAACTCGAATCTAGTTAATTAATACTCTAATAAGAAAGACAACAAGCTTAAGAAACCTCCTAATACTAAAAAGGTTTGATCTTTATCATATTTGAAAAGGTCAATAAAAGTCAACCTGAACCTACTTGGTCAAAATCCGAAATCAAGACCAAATCCCGAGTACCGATTCTTCCCCGAGTCTAAATGTATGATTAGTTTCTTGATCCGACCTCAAATATAGGTATAAATCTCTAAACTTAACTCTCTTAAGTTACTACCAAAAATCCTATTTTATACTCTTTGAAATCCCATATTTAGGGGGTGAAATGCTATGGAAAATTCTAGAAATAAATCAAATATAAGTTAAAATCGCTAACCTTTGAAGACGGGTAAAAATTCTCAAAAATATGGCCTCCTTACGAAGTCTAGGTCTCAAAAATAGAGAAGAACAAACTTATCCCTAAACCCTTCTTTACCCCAATTGTCGATGTCGCAAATGGAAAAAGATACATCACAAATATGACATTTCAATGCAACACCTTGGTCCGCAAGTACGAACCAACATCATTGCATAAATCGTAAATGCAACATAGCCCTCAAAAATGCGACCATCCTCTGGTGCCGCACTCCTTGCAAATGTGAACTGGCATTCGCAAATGCAAGCCTCACATTTGCGCACAAAGCATCGCAAATGCGACATTAGCAGTTGTGAGCTTCACATTTGCGCTACCATTTTCCCCCATATCCCAAATACGAGCTACCATTTGCAAATGCGAGCTTTACATTTGCGCACCTACTATCACAAATGCGACATTAGCAGCACCAATAATGGCAACATACATACAAAGTGCCCGTAACCAATCTGAAACTCACTCGAGCCCCCGATCCCAGTACAAACATTCCAACAAGTATATAAACCTTGAACAAACTTGCTAGAAATCTCAAAACATCAAAATAACATCCAAAATCTAGAATCAAGCATCAAAACTCAAGGATTTTTATATGTTCATAAACTCAAATTTCCAAGATTCATCTATAAGCGTCGAAACAACCTCGGGGCATCCAGGACACCAACCAAACATATGTACAATTTGACCGTGGTCAATTCCAATAATATCAAAGTTCTAATATCAAGATTTATTTACCAAAACACATCTAAACTTTTCAGGAATCAAAACAAACCATGCATACAAGTCATAAAGCATCAAATGAAGCTACTCAAATTTCCAAATCATGAAACGGAAACCTAGAACTCATAATAACCTATACACAAAAAACGTTCTCCCCCTCTAAGAGAAACGTTCATCCTTGAACAAACATAGAAATGTACCTGAACTGGCAAAGAGATGTGAATATCTACTCCTCATATCGGACTGGGACTCCCAAGTAGCCTCCTTAGTCGGTTGCCCTTTCTATAGCACTTTCAGGGAAGGAATTTCCTTAGGTCTCAAACTTTAGACCTATAAATCTACAATATCCACAAGCTCTTCTTCATAAGTCAAATTCTCATCAAGATGCACTGTGTTGAAGTCCATTGCATACGACTTGTCTTCATGGTACTTCCGGAGCATATATACATGAAATTCCAGATGAACATTTGAAAGACTAGGAGGCAAGGCAAGCCTATAAGCAACTTTTCCAACTCTCTCCAACACCTCAAACAGACCAATGATTCTCGAGCTCAACTTGCCCTTCTTCCCAAATCACATCACACCCTTTAAGGGTAAAACTTTCAAATGTGCCTTCTCGCTTTTAATAAAATTCACATCACAGACTTTCTTGCATGCATAACTCTTGTGTCTACTTTGCATTGTCAGCAGATGATCCTGAATCAACTTTACCTTCTCTAAGCATCACATGCCAAATTCGTACCCAACATCCTAGCCTCACCAGGCTCGAACCAACCAATAGGAGAACGACACCACCTACCATGTAAAGCCTCATACAACGCCATCTGAATACTGGACTAAGAGTTGTTGTTGTAAGCAAACTCCGCCAATGGTAAAACCTGATCCCAATGGCCTCCAAAATCAATAACATAATATTTCAACATCCCCAAATATATTGTTGGGTCCAACGCACATGCAAGTATATGCAATTGACAAAATAATAAAGTTTTGGCTCTCAACATTCTCCTCAGCTCATCAATAGACATAGCATGCCTAACCTCAGGTCGCGTTGCAATAATAGGCTGAACCACGCTGGCTGGTAGTACTCCTAGAGTCTAATATCCCTGCACCATCTACTCTGGAGTGTGAGTGGCAGGGGTCTAAGCTCCTCCCCCAAACTGAGAAATGGCTGGTACTGTTGCATCCTATTTTGCGCGAGTCAAAAGAAAGATTCAACTAGTGGTTTCCCTTGATGATAAAAGAGAGTCGCCACCTATTATTTAAAAGGTATACTAGGGTACCTGTTTAATGGTTAAGATCATTATCATATTAGGCTGCTAACTAGTGAGTTTTTGGGTAAGGGTTTTTGTACTTCTAAGAGGAAGGTGTTAGGCACCCCCTAAATTCTACATAAGCTAGCTCCATAGGACTTAGACTAGGTTCGAGGAAATTAAATATCTATATTCTACTTGGTTAGTGCTTAAAAGTATATAACTTACCCTAGTGCTTGAAAACCTATAATTTGAAAGGAAGATAATATATGTACTTTGAAAAAGAGAGTATAGGTTTTATTTATTAAAGTCTTTAGAAAAGTGTCTACACAATTTGAAAGAGTTTTGAAGTATATTTATAATTTCTATGTTTGTAAACTTGTAAACATGGTTAGGTTTAAAATATTTTATCTTTGAAATAAAACAGCCATTTGTGTAACTTTAGTAAAGTAATGCTATTTGAAGAAGTAGGCTTTATATATACCTTAAGATCAATTTCAAATCCCGTACCCAAGTCTTAGAAGGAAATCGTTTGAAGTGTTCTTCGACTGTGACTGTGTTTCATTTTGTTTTGGAAAAACATGTCTTGACAATTATTTTCTTGATTCTTGTTTTTAAAGAAAGGAAGTCATCTAATTTTGAAATCTGCCTTGAGCTTCAAAGAGTTTCACGAAAAAAGCGTTAGTACAAGTGAAAGAAAATCTGTATAGTAGAGGTAACTATGTATGTTTGAAGTTGTTTAACTACAGAAGAGACAATGTTTTTAATATTACATATAGTTTTTAGCTTGCCTAGGTTTCTAAAGTAGTTCAAAGATAATAAATTAAAGCAATCACTCAATATTATCGGTGTTGATACATATAAGAATAACAGTAAATGTATAAGAGTTGTGAAAGGAGAGAATGGACTCATAGTTTTTGGCGTGAAAGGGATTAGGCCCAGCAGACAGCAAAAACAAACAGCAGCAGCTCATATGACTCCAAGGTTCAGGTAAGCATCTAGGCATGGGTCCTTTTAGAATTTGGCAAGGCCCAACTCAGACACATGCGAAAAAAAA
>AWOL01S0078862.1:14755-39495 GCA_000715115.1 Nicotiana otophora | reverse complement strand
AGTGGCAGGGGTCTACGCTCCTCCCCCAAACTGAGAAATGGCTGGTACTGTTGCATCCTATTTTGCGCGAGTCAAAAGAAAGATTCAACTAGTGGTTTCCCTTGATGATAAAAGAGAGTCGCCACCTATTATTTAAAAGGTATACTAGGGTACCTGTTTAATGGTTAAGATCATTATCATATTAGGCTGCTAACTAGTGAGTTTTTGGGTAAGGGTTTTTGTACTTCTAAGAGGAAGGTGTTAGGCACCCCCTAAATTCTACATAAGCTAGCTCCATAGGACTTAGACTAGGTTCGAGGAAATTAAATATCTATATTCTACTTGGTTAGTGCTTAAAAGTATATAACTTACCCTAGTGCTTGAAAACCTATAATTTGAAAGGAAGATAATATATGTACTTTGAAAAAGAGAGTATAGGTTTTATTTATTAAAGTCTTTAGAAAAGTGTCTACACAATTTGAAAGAGTTTTGAAGTATATTTATAATTTCTATGTTTGTAAACTTGTAAACATGGTTAGGTTTAAAATATTTTATCTTTGAAATAAAACAGCCATTTGTGTAACTTTAGTAAAGTAATGCTATTTGAAGAAGTAGGCTTTATATATACCTTAAGATCAATTTCAAATCCCGTACCCAAGTCTTAGAAGGAAATCGTTTGAAGTGTTCTTCGACTGTGACTGTGTTTCATTTTGTTTTGGAAAAACATGTCTTGACAATTATTTTCTTGATTCTTGTTTTTAAAGAAAGGAAGTCATCTAATTTTGAAATCTGCCTTGAGCTTCAAAGAGTTTCACGAAAAAAGCGTTAGTACAAGTGAAAGAAAATCTGTATAGTAGAGGTAACTATGTATGTTTGAAGTTGTTTAACTACAGAAGAGACAATGTTTTTAATATTACATATAGTTTTTAGCTTGCCTAGGTTTCTAAAGTAGTTCAAAGATAATAAATTAAAGCAATCACTCAATATTATCGGTGTTGATACATATAAGAATAACAGTAAATGTATAAGAGTTGTGAAAGGAGAGAATGGACTCATAGTTTTTGGCGTGAAAGGGATTAGGCCCAGCAGACAGCAAAAACAAACAGCAGCAGCTCATATGACTCCAAGGTTCAGGTAAGCATCTAGGCATGGGTCCTTTTAGAATTTGGCAAGGCCCAACTCAGACACATGCGAAAAAAAATATTATTAGATATACAGCCCAATGTGATACTTAAATAAACACATGATCAATGTGAGGCTCAAAACGGAACTGTAATAGATACTGGTAATCAAGAATACAATGAAATTAATGTAAGGTCAACGAGAGTAAACAAATTAACAGTGGGGCTTTTTCTTTCATTTAACACTAACCCTAAAGAGATTAATAAATATCAGTGATTAAAAGCTTAAAGTAAAATTCCATTCATGGCCAAGACATCCTTTGGATCCCTGGCACTTCAGAGTTCACAAGGGTCTTAGGGACCCCGTGCAGTGCTTGTGTTAGGGAGGGTATCTCAACCACAAACTAAATCTTACTCTTAAATACCCTTAACCATTCACACTTACTCTTCCCTATAGGTTTAAGAGCCAATGAGGCATTCAATATAACTCCAGATCAATAACACAAATGCATATACTTTTCTCATAGGCAACTATATAGAGTACTACTATGAATATAAGATAGCAAGTAACACCATAGGGATCACAATCCAAACACAAGGGTGTAGTACACTGTCAACATCTTCAACATACTTAAGAATGCTCAATGAAATCAATAATAGGTACAACAAAAAAAGAGGGAATACCAATAGATTATTTAATAGTCCAAACATTAAGTCATATGATTAAGGAGTAGGGAGACACATGCATCTACTGATAAGTTCAAGATTACAAGAACCCCTACTCATAATACTTTGACAGCTTATTAGACTATGGTTCATTCATAGACTAAATCTTTACCTCTACTAGTAGTATGAGTTAATAGCTTCATTCATAAGCTTTGAAGAGCATTGACAAGGAGTGTTTATGAAAATAGATTGATTTTAACTTAAACAGGCAATCACTTTCTCCTTTCTAATCTTATGTTCAAACTAGGTTCATCAAGAATTAAAGCACAGCATTACACTCAAAGCTGAGCAGGTAAACATAAGAGGTTTCTCTCAAGTCCACAAATGAGTCACAGTTAACTTATGCAAGCTAAGCAAGGTTTAGTTTCCCTTATGTAACCATACAGCATGAGAGCACAAACATAAGCTAAAGTCTGTTTCAGAATAAATATAAGTATAGAACCCTTAGGAGATATATAAACACACACACACACACATGAAATATTCTTAAAGAGTGCAAGACTACAACATGGTAGATTATCAAAGGGCATAGAATCAGACCAACATGCTAATTACAGGGGTTCAGAACACAATAGATTGTTTCACATTTAGTATGCACAGTTCTAGTAGCAGGATAATGAGTCCACTTAATCATGTTTAGTAAATTAATCCAAATATGATGAAGTTCTAGTTTCAAATGTTTCAGCAACATGGCATAACCAAGAGAGGATGCACAAATATAGCAATTAATCAAGCTATTAAGGACAATCAAGGGCACAACTTAGGCTAGGTTGGCAGAAAACATATAAGACCAATTGCAGAGAATTATTAGAGCTTAGTCTAGTTATATTCGTAGACATACTTATATAGTGAATCTCACAAGCATGATCAAACAGTCATGTAGGTTAACAAAAAATCATTACAATGATCTTTCAAGAGCTACAGAATCACAAAAAGCATATTGGAAGAGAGAAAGCAACCCAGACAACTAAAACAAATATATTTCAACTGAAATGACAGCCGTGTAGTTAACCTTAAGTTTTGATATCTATTTTAGCTTTGGTTTATCAGATAAGCAACCTCAAGTGCATGATACAAATCCACAAGTAATACTAAGGTAAAGATCAATAGAGTAAACATGAGAACCATAGCAAAATCATCATGAAAATCTAAAGTTAGAACAAGTATACAAAATTATTAAGGCTTTTTAGCTAGCTACATAAGTTTTAATTAACACACGGATTGTTTAACTTAAAGAGCTTTCATTAAGCTTGTAAGAGTATTCGATTAGTATTAACTTAGTTTCAAGATATTAATAAAAGTAGTCGGTTCATATGCTAAGTGTGATTATCAAACACGAGTTAATAACAACACATCATGGACAGAGACAATCATTAGAGAACAATATGGTAGATATGATTTTAACCAAAACGCTTAAAAGAAAAGAAGGGTCTAAGTACAACTGGCCTTCCATTGAGGAGCAAACCAAACAAGGATTCTTGTTAGCCATTTAGAAACCAAAGCTCAAACAACTACCAATGAATTAAACTGAGAACCGAAAAGAGAGAAAGATGAAGAATCAGTTAGAACTTAGGGTTTCTGATAGACTCTGTAAACTATTGAATACTCGTATTAGGTTGTGTATTGATGTCTTTCTTAGGTTGTAAGGTATTGTTAGGTGAGAGCAATTAAGGCTACTATTTATAGTGACTTCAAGCCTTAGGGTTCTGGCAGATTTAAATGGTGGCATTGGGGAATGAAGACTACCAGGTAATGAAAGCAAAATGAGTGAAAACTGAAGAAGACAGGAAAATTGTTGAAAGATTTACCTGAGTGAAGAATGGTCATTGAAGTTGAGAATCCATCGGACTAAATCCCAATATCCAGAGATCACTGCGTTTGACCTCTGGACACAAATAATGATGATGGTGCTAAAGAAAATCAACCATGCAATCCATGGATTTGAATACACAGAGGAAAGAACATGCAAGTTTAGTAACACAATTTGGGGTCTAGGGTTTGATGTGGATATTGAATTCTATCGGCGTTAATGAAAAACAATAGTAGGATTTGCGAATTATAGGGACAGATAGGCGTTTCAGGATTTGATCGAGATGACCTTGCACAAATTTGTGCAAGGTTTTGGAGATTGATGGGTTAGGGCACATGGGTGAGCAGAGAGCAAAAGGGGAAAGGAGGTGGCGGTGTAGGATAGAAATAATGTAGGGTTTGGGTGATTGGGGGTTGGTCTCCAAGGTTCAGAGTGAGATATGGAACAGGAGTCGTTGGATCTTTTGATCAACAACCCCAATCATTTGGAGATTTAAAATTATTTTAAAAGTATAATGAGAAAACACGGCGATCGTTGGATCTTTGTAATCCAACGGTTGAGATAAAACCTAGCTAGGGGTATTACAATAAGGAGAAAAGCAAGAATAAATCTGATTCGTTAATGGCATGGATTGACGGTCAAGATTAAGTGTGTTTGTTTTGTGAGTGAGATGGACGGGTGGCGTGGCGCACTGCTATTGGCTCACAGAGATTGGCATAGATTGCCAACTTGGATGGATTAGGTTGTTTGGATTGGATCAGATGGGGAATTCGGGCCAACTATCGGGCTGGTTTTAATTTAAAAATGGCCAATTTGTATTTAAGTGAGCAATTGCAATTGTAGCCATTTAGCCTTTAACCTTTTTAAAATTAATTTATTTACAATAATTAAATTCAATCAAATGCGATAGAAATTATAATTATAAAATATAATACTTATTTCTGTAATTAATTAATTAGCTACTAAATATCTTATTTTCTTATTCACTATACTAGTTTTAGATTATTTTGAAATAATGGGCTATATTTCCAAAATTTGAGAAATAATTTTATTAAATTAATTATAAACTTATGTGATGAATATGAAAACTATTTTAATGGTTTCAAAAATAGTTAAATAGTAAAGATAATATGTTTATAATTATAATTTATAAATTCCTAACTAACACCAGTAATTACTTAATATTTTATAAAAAATAAAAATGTTATTAATGGAGAAAACATCATTACATATTTACTGAAAATTAATGAGTATAAATAAATTAATTTTTAAAAGAAGAGCCAAAATTGATCGTCAACAACTGCCCCTCTTTGACCGTAGACGATGAAAGAGTTTTCGGGCAAAGAAATCGAGCAAAGGCAAATTTTGTCCCGACTTTAGGCATACATGGCAGGAATGTCATATGGATTTAATGAAAAGTATGAGTTGTAGAATTAGGGGAGGAGTTAAGGAAAATTCTGAGAGAATTTTGAAGAGTTGGGGGTGAATTCTTACTTTGAATTGCTTACATACCTCGGACTTAACGACCACCAGGCATCATGTAGTTTTGGAGTGATGATTTGGAGAAGGCGATGATTGCATGAATTGCCCCAGTATCGTATTATAACGATATTGCGAGATGGACGATTTGGCACCGACGATAGCTCTAAATTGTGGCTTGATTTGAAAGATTGAATTAGAGTTCCACTTATCATTTTTGAGTTTGAGTTTGGATCTTTGGCCCGCTTATGAATTTGTTGTCCCTCATAGCGTTGTAGCTTGGTTTGCTTCTTAGAATAAGTTCCATGTCGCGATGTTTGTTCCTGCAAAAATAAAATATACACATACCCATATATCGTAATGTAGATATGTTAAGATGTGATGTAAATGATGTAGAAATGCTGATGCATGGCTACTGGCTAGCCATTATTTGGGATCGGGGCGACGGGATACATGAATTTGACTCGATTGTTAGCCGGGCTATCTACCGTTCTGCAGTTGTCGGAGCATTATTTCTCCTCACGTTGGGAGTATCTTCGCTCGATGGGAGTAGTTGACTTGTAATGTAAAATGTATCTCCTCATGATGGGAGTAGTTGCATTGAAATGTAAAGTATCTCCAAGTGATGGGAGTGTATGACTTTAAAAATATCAAATGCATGTAAGCTTCATGAGTGAAACGTCAAAATAGTCAAGATAAGCTAAAGAAATAAGAGTAAGCCTAAGAGGTACTCTTGACTGTGAAACTAATTGCGGGCGCCGACCGGCAGATCATTGGTGATGGAGTTTGCGATTATATACTTGTAATCTCCGATATGGTAGAGTGACGGTGAGGAACGCTCCCATTGGCCAAGCGAATAGTTTGCTACATACATGGCTTTGATTGGCAAAGCCGACAGCTCGATTTGTACAAGATACACCGATTGATTGAGCTAACAGTTTTCTATATACATGGCTCCGGTCCGCGATCCCAGCAGCTCACTATATACAGAGTGCTCCGCTTGGTTAAGCAGACGGTTTGCTATTTACAATATGCCTTGATCGTATCGGAGGCCTAGTTCCAGAATACCTGCAATGTATTTGGGAGTTAGTCTTCAGTTATATGAGAAAATTTAAATAATGAAAGAGAGATGATAGTTATGAGAGAGTAAGCAGTTNGCCTTGATCGTATCGGAGGCCTAGTTCCAGAATACCTGCAATGTATTTGGGAGTTAGTCTTCAATTATATGAGAAAAATTTAAATAATGAAAGAGAGATGATAGTTATGAGAGAGTAAGCAGGTCAATTATTTCCCCAGCGTGCCCCAACGTTTCCTTGTATTATGTCGGTCCTGCGTTCAAAGAAAACTTCTTAGCACGGGGGGAGGTGTCGGTTTGTGTTACCCGTAGTCCTGGCTTTGCCCCGGGCTGGTGAGTTTATGCCATGAAGTTTAATAGGTAGAATGAAGTTGGTTTTTGGAGAACATCTTGAAAATCATCCATTTTATGTCGTTGTTCCGGATTATGACATGTTTTAGAAATTCCCTTAGACACGAACGTTGTTTCTGTAAGACTCTATTCTGTTGATGTCGATTCTTAGAGATGCCCCTGATGAAGTAGCTTCTTGCCATCGCGATTGTGTCCTAATTTTAACCGATTAGGTTACAAAAGGTTTTCCTAGGGTTATGATCGAACCTTTTCAGGTTGCCTACGTATCAGAAACAGAATCAGGTCTGAATGTAATTCGCAGGTAATGATAAAGAAATTATGATGACGGCCGAGCCTGACTCAGGCAGCCTACGTATCCAAATGGAATCAAGTCAAAATATAGTTCGATTACAATAGATGAAAATGATGAGATTAAAAAATAAAATGTCTGAGTCTGACTCAAACTGCCTACGTATCCAATTGGAATCATGCCATAACGTAGTTCGGTTACAATATATGACCGAATGTGATGAGGAATGCCTACATATTCCTTCCGAAGAAAATCAAGTCATGGCGTAGTTTTTAATACATACAAAATGACATTTGGATTTCCATTACAAAAGAATAGGGGGGGAGAGAGAGAGAGACCGGACCCTACGTGGGTTGCCTACGTATCTCACCATGGGAAGTCAGGTCAGGCGTAGTTTCTTTACAACCAAAACCTAACTCTACTGTCTTCAAATGTAGTATCTTTTGTTGCATCTAAGTTGTTAGGCTTCGTGCTGACTCTTCCGTCCATCGTTTCCAAGATCAGAGCTCCTCCTAGCAATACTCGATGGACCACATAAGGACCTTGCTAATTTGGCGCAAGCTTTCCTTTGTCTTCTTCTTGATGAGGGAATATTTTCTTCAAACCCAACTGCCCCGGTATAAATTTGCAAGGTTTCACCCTCTTGTTGAATACACTGGCCATCCTATTTTGATACAGCTGACCATGGCACACTGTGTCCATTCTCTTTGCATCAATGAGCATGAGTTGCTCCTGCCTGACCCGTATCCATTCTGTGTCATCTAACTTGGCTTCCTGAATGCCCCTCAAAGATGGTATCTCGACCTCAACGGGTATCATAACTTCTATGCCATATACCAATATATATGACATTTCCCCAGTAGATGTTCTCATGGTGGTCCGATAACCCAGTAACTCGAAGGATAACTTCTCGTGCCATTGCCTATGATTGTCCACTATTTTTCGTAGAATCCTTATGATCTTTTTGTTGGCTTCTTCAATTGACCCATTCATTTGCGGTCTGTAGGATGTAGAGTTACGATGAGTGATTCTGAATTTCTTATAGATCTCCCATATGAGATCACTGTTGAGGTTGGCTGCATTTTCAGTGATGATTTACTCAGGTATCCCAAACCGACAGACTATGTTGTTACGGACGAAATCTGCCACTACTTTCTTCATGACGTCTTTGTATGTAGAAGATTCGACCCATTTCGTGAAGTTGTCAATGGCTACCAAGATGAAACAGTGTCCATTTGATGCAACATGCTCTATGGGTCCGATTATATCCATGCCCCAAGCGGCGAATGGCCAAGGTGAACCCATTACATTCAACTAACTAGGTGAAACCCAGATGAAATCCCTGTGGATCTGGCACTAGTGATACTTCTGCACGTAGCGAATGCTATTGCTTTCCATGGTCATCCAAAGGTATCGAGCTCTTAAAATCTTCTTGGCTAAGGTGAAGCCATTTATGTGAGGTCCACATGTCCCTGCATGTATTTCTTCTAGCAATCTGGTTGCTTTAGCAGCATCTACACATCATAACAAACCCAAGTTCGAGTGCCTCTTATGTAGGACTTCCCCATTCAAGAAAAAGTGGATTGCTAGCCTTCTGAGCGCTCGCTTCTAACCATTGGTGGCATTCTCTGGGTACTCTCTTGTTTCAAGGAATGTTTTGATGTCATAGTACCACGACTTACTGTTTGGCTCTTCATCTACGTGGAAATAGTACGCATGCTGATCTTGAACCTCTATCTCAATAGGGTAAATGTAATTCTTATCTGGATGCTGGATCATGGATGACAAGGTTTGGAGAGCGTTGGCAAACTCGTTATGGATTCTTGTAATATGTTTGAACTCGATCTTGGTGGACTTCTTGCATAGCTCCTTTACGCGATGCAAGTATGGAAGGATCTTGACCTTTTTTGTAGTCCATTCTCCTTCGACTTGATGTATCAACATATCAGAATCTCCTATGACCAAAAGCTCTTTGATGTTCATGTCGATTGCCATCCTAATCCTGAGGATGCATGCTTCATACTCGGCCATATTATTAGTGCAGGGGAACCTTATCTTTAATAATGTCGGATAATATTGTCCTGATTCAAAACTAAGACTGCCCCAATTCCTATTCCTTTGCAATGTGCAGCTTCGTCGAAGAACATTCTCCATCCTGAGTATGACCCAGCGATGTCTTCTTCGGCGAACAACACTTCTTTATCCGGAAAGTACGTAGTGAGCGGCTCATAATCCTTATCCACTGGATTCTCTGCAAGGTGGTCACTAAGGCATGTCCATTGATGTCCCTTTGCGTTATGTACATAATGTGGAATTCGAAGGATCTGCCTTTTGGCCAGTTTTCCTTTAGGCATCAGCTTCTAAAAGATATACTTGTACAGGTCGAACCGGGATATTAGATGTGTGGTGTATGCCGGCATGTAGTGCCTTAACTTCTAGGTGAACCAAGTCAAAGGGCAGAAGGTACGCTCTATCAGAGTGTATTTGGCTTCACATGGTATAAAGTTTTGCTCAGGTATTATATAGCTTGCTCTTTCCTCCCGGTCTCATCGTGTTGTCCCAACACGCATCCAAATGTATTTCCAAAACAAATAAATATAATAATAGTGGCTTCCCGAGCTCGGGGGAACCAATATCGGTGGATTTGACAAGTACTCCTTGATTTTATTGAAAGCTTTCTGACACCCTTCTGTCCATTTCGTAGCAACATCCTTTTTCAACAGCTTGAACATGGGCTCGTAAATTACTGTAGATTGGGCTATGAATCTTCTATGTAATTTAACCTGCCAAGGAAACTCATAACATCCTTCTTACTCTTAGGCAGAGGTAAGTCTCGAATGGCTTTGATCTTTGAAGGATACAATTCTATCCCTTTTCCTTCTTATGATGAAACCAAAATAGTTTTCCGACAGGCACTCCGAATGCACATTTTGCAGGATTTAATTTCATATTGTACCTCCCTAAGTGTTCAAAGAACTTCTTTAGCTCGTCCAAATGTTCTACACTCTTTCGAGATTTGATGATGATGTCGTCCACATATACCTCAATTTTCTTATGGATCATGTAATGAAAGAGGGTCGTCATGGCCCTCGTGTAAGTAGCACCAGTATTCTTGAGGCCGTATGGCATGACTCTATAGCAATAAACTTCCCAAGGCATAGTGAACGTTGTCTTCCCCACGTCTTCTTCATGCATCAGGATCAGATGGTACCCGACGAAATAATCCACGAATGACTATAGCTCGTGCTTTGCACAATTGTCGATGAGGATATGAATATTTGGCAAAGGGAAATTATCCTTTGGACTGTCCTTGTAAAGATCTCAAAATCCACACATATCCTGATCTTCCCATCCTTCTTTAGCACCGTTACAATATTTTCCAACCATGTGGGATGATTGGTGACTCTCACCATGTTTGCCTCCATCTTCTTGGTCACTTCTTCTTTTATCCTCATACTCAAATTCGGCTTGAATTTTCTTAGTTTTTGTTTGACTAGCGGTCTGGCAGGATCAGTAGGCAATCGATGTGAAATGATGTCAGTACTTAATCCGGGCATGTCTTTATATGACCATGCGAATACATAGATGTATTGTCGGAGGAGCTCGACTAGTTCTTTTTTTTGATCTACGTCTAAATGGATGATGATTCAAGTTTCTTTCATGTCTTCTTCATTTCCTAGCTTGACCACTTCAGTCTCTTCAGGGTTAGGCTTTTTCTGGCTATCCACCTGTTCGATATCTTGTGGGAGATTATCTGCCATCATGCTTTCGTCGTATTCCTCGTAATCTGGATCACTTTTCTCAAGTGTTTCATTACATTTCATAATCGCGGAACGCGAGTTTTTATCGTTTTAATTACTGAAAAGAAAAACTAAGTATAAATGTAGCGATAAATAAGTTTGCAATAATTTTAAGAAAGAAATCCTTTTTATTTCATCAAAGGGAACGTCTAAGCATTCATAGAGGCAATTGACAAAAGAGTACAGGCATGGTTCAAGCCTCAATTGATCGTGCATTGTTTTCAAATGTTTTACAATTCAACACTACCAAGACTCCATGCGAACCAGAGATCGGCTGGCGGTCCAATTCTGCAAGCCCTCTCCTAGTTTGGCATCCCGAATGGTTGGTGTCTTGATATCAACTTTGGTGCATCATTCCTCGATCATGGTCACGAACAGTCTTCTGATTCCATCAACGATGTCATCCTCTGGTGTTGAGCTCCGACCCAGACCCGGAACACGCTCTGGCTCAAAATCCTTCTTCTCAAAGCCACCGGTGTAAGTCTTTCTAGTTGAAGGCTAATACCCTAAGTCAGCTCTACCTTTCTGTCCCCGTGGCTCAATCAGCTCCGTTATTCCATCTGATGGAGATCCCAGCCTAGTCCCTGGTTGGTACCCGTACTTTATTATTTTTTCTCATAGCCATCTTTGATCTGTATGGCGACTTCATACCCAGATTCTACTTAGTCTCCTTTATCTATGTGGTCTGCATGATCTCGACCGCATAAAAAGTGACCCTGTCCAATCCTTCTATGAATTAAACCACATGTTCTAGATAAGCTGACTAACTCCATTCGTCGTGGACTACAATCTCTTGACAAGCCCACTCGAACTTCATGCACTGATAGAGGGTGGATGGTACCGCCCCCGCTATATATATCCCAAGTCTTCCCAGCAACAGGTTGTATGAGGATGAAATGTCCATTACTTGGAACAGTATTGGGAACTCAACTGCTCCAATTTGTAAAGCTCAATAAATTTCCCCAATGACGTCCTTCTGCGACCCGTCAAAAGCTCTTATCCTCACATGGCGTTTTTTCACTTCTCTCAGATGAATACCCAACTATCATATGGTAGAGAGTGGGCAGATATTGACTCCAGATCCTCCATCAGCAAGTACTCAAGAGACCACTTTATCTCCTCACTTGATGGTTATGTGTAAAGCTCTGTTGTGACCCATGCCCTCTATTGGAAGTTCATCTCTTTGAAAGGTAATCATGTTCGCCTCGACCATCTTCCCAATGGTCACTACCGGTGCCTCGCTGGTAGTGTTTCTCGGCATGCTCACTCCACTTATCACTTTTATCAAGGCATCTTTATGACAGTCAGAACTCATCAGCAGATCCATGATTGATATATGTGCAGGGGTTTTCTTCAATTATTTCTCCATAACTTATTCTTTAGCTAACATCTTCTTCCAAAATTCTTCGGCCTCAACATCTGTTATATTCCTCCTCTAAATCTGTTACTTTCCTGGATTCCCTCGGTTTACTTTCTCTGGAGCATAACACCTCCCTGATCTGGTCATTCTATGAGCCGATGTGGAATCCGTCATCTTGCCTTTCACTTTTTGCTGATACGTACATGAGACTGTCTTGTATTCCCGATCCTCCTTATCCCTGATAATGGCAGTGGACTATTGCTGGTATGTCTGGACCATCACTAGAGGTGGGTCGATTTTGATGAGTGGTGGTTTGAATCGGAGTGTATGGTCGTGGTGGATTTAGATTTGTATGGGCGCGAGGTAGGTTATATTAAGGTTGGGGATTGTAGTGTGGTTGTGGATTGTATAGTGGACCATAATTGGATTGGGGGTGAAGAATGGGTGTTTGGAGAGTAAGCGTTTCTTCCATGGTGAGTATTGGACTAGTAATAGGAAACGATTGCTGATACCTCTTACTTTTTATTCTTTCTGCTGCCTATCGAACCGGATTGAATTTCTTTGATAGCTGCTTGCAATGCGGCCATAGAGTGTGTCTTGCCGGACATGATGCCTTCCTCTAAAATGTCTCTCATCTTAACAAGTTCGGGAAACTTCTTCCCCATTATTATTTCAAAGTAGATTACTTCTTGAGCCATGATAAATTACTTAGTCAGCTCATTGTCATCTAACGGGGGTTGTGCACTGGTGGCCTCCGACCTCCGTCGACGTGCATATTCTTGAAATAATTCTGACGGCTTCTTCTGCAAGTTTACCTTGGCGAACTTATCAAGAGTTATTTTTGTGTTGAACCGGAAATGGTTCATGAAATCTTCTGTCACATCTTGTCATTCCCTCCAGTTTCTGGGATCCTAGCGGTTGTTCCAAGTGGGTGCCTCTCCTGTCAAACTCCTTATGAATAACTTCATCCTCAATTTTTCGTTCCTTTCTACTCCAACCAGTTTAGCGTAATAGGCTCTTAAATGTGCATGGGGATCACCTGTCCATCAAAGATGTCAATTTCAGAGGCTTGTACCATATTGGCATGTCCACATCAGGGTGTATGCACAGGTCCTCGTAATCTAGACTCTCGCTTCCTCGAGCGACCTGGAGGTGCTTCATTTGTTTTCTCAAAGCTTGCAATTGTTCAGATACCGACTCTTCCTCTTTATATCTTTCTTCACTTTCCATTTTAGCATATTGGTCAACTTCATAAGCAACCTAACCGAGACAAGCACTATGAAAGTGGGTTCTTAAGTGGCATATAAGGGTGGAACATATCACTCATGTGCAGCGGAATGTGTATCGGGTATGTGCTAGTTTTGATTGTTAGTAAAGATAATGCCGTCGCGAGGAGGGGTATGAACTGTGTTGGTAGAAAGTGGTGGGTTTTGCGATGCCTGAACATAATTTGGTGCATAAGGAGTATGTATGGGAGGATTTGGTGGGTTTGCAAGGGTTACTAAGGGTATAATTTGGGTTGTAGTGGCTGAAGTTGCGGTATTGTTTTCTTAGCGAGTAGTTGAAGGAAAGTGATCGGTGATTGAATCTAGAGAAGGAAAACAGGGTGGTTGTGGGAGTGTCATCACGTCCAGATGCGCCAATTCCCGAAAGTATTGCACTTCCTCCCTCAATAATTCCATCTCTTTTGCTATCCTGGCAACATGTTTGTCATTCCGAGTATCATTCTTTTCTTTTCCCCCGATTGCCCCGGACTATTAGCTATTAGCTATTACCAAAGTGTGTTCGGTTGGGTTATCTGTCACAGATATCTTCCCTTTTGATCTCAAGTTTCATGGTGGTTCAGCCAGTTCCTTGGGTCAACACAAACCAGCCTTTGTTTCAGGGGGGGGGGGGTAAATAATAAAGTAATGCAAGAAAAGAAAGAAAAAAAGAAGAAGAATATAAGTCAGTTTCAGTGTTTGCACAAATATGAGCACATAGAGCAGTTAGTTCACGTATACAAGTAAGCTCTTTCCTAATGTGAGAGGGACCTCTCTTTACCGGAGGTAGGCCTACATCGCAAATATTTGACAAACAATTAGATTTGACACATTCAGATCTGAAGCAAACTTTGCGTTTTCGTTAATAATATTGGGATTGTAGTAGGCGGGGGCAAGGATTACAACATTATTTTTCCAACACCTATAATATTACATGGGCTTACAGCTTGGCCCTTTGGGAAATAAAAGGGTACAAGATAAAAGGTGTGGCTAGGGAAAGGAGGGAGAAATCAACCAACCGCTAGTAGCCATCCCCGGAATCATCTCCCATATCTTCTTCCTCTTCTGGTTCCTCTTCTAGGTCTTCTTCAAATTCTTCCTCTTCATCATCATTGAACTCGGGCTTTTCTTCTGTATCTTCTTCTGGTTCTATCTTATATTCAATTTGTATACACTCGACCACTCGATCATCATCCTCCGGAGGTGGCAGCATATGATCAACTGATCCCGGGACCACTTGACGGTGAATGGAGGTAGTCTCAAGGTAGTGCGGCAAAATCTCATGATAGATTGCTGCCACTGCATCTTCCAGCCAGGCTATTCCTTCACTGCTTGGTCGGGCCAGCTCATCCTCTTCATTGATCCAGACATAGCATTCTGTAGTGCACCACGAATTTTGACCCATCTGCATCATAATTAAATCATTCCACTCCTCATGAAGTCTCCTTATCCTTGGTATTGGGATCTGTCCATTATACTCGTCTTCATACAGAGTCGTCCTCGTCAAGAGAGGTACATCCTGAATCAAACCAAATTGCCTAAGAACTCGTAGGGGTGTATATGTCTTAATGCCTTCGAGTCCTATCAGCTCGATGAAATACTTCTGAAGAATCCTTAGAATTGCCCTGTCGCTCAGCCACGAAAGCTTCCAGTTTATCCATTCTCCGCTCAAGTTTGTCAGCAACTCTCTCTATTTTTCTTGACCGTGCGAGGGGGGCCAATGCCTCATTCTCTCATTGTGACTCTGAATCATATAATCAATACCCACAAAGTAATCAATTGTGGCATCTCGTTGAAAGAAGTGTTTCGTGGCCCATATTTGGCGCAATAGGTTGTAGCCTTTGAAGAAATCGTACCCCCGGGAACATACACACAATGCTCTAAGAATTTCTTCCAATACCATAGGGACCAAGGTGGCTTGGAGGTTACCCCGGAATGTTGCCAAGACCATAGGCAGCAACTTGATGTTGATTCGTCCTCTTCTTTGTGGGAAAACCAGCAATCCTAGCAGCGCCAAATAGAAGGTTATAGCACGGAAAATTTCCCAAGTTTCCTGATCTCATTAGAACTCTCCCAAGTACCATGCGTTGCTCTCTCGATATTCAAACGTGTCAAACAATTGGTCCAGGCTTACCCATCCGTCTTCGACGTTCCTCAAACTTTGACTGCTTGCCAAACCCAAAGCATCGAGAAACCCATAGCCGGGCATGGTAACCGGTAGTATCTGCTTTCTCCTGGTAAATGGCAGCTCTTTGAAGTTGGTAACTTCTTCCAATGTTGGCACCAATTCACAGCCAGAAAACTTGAAAACCACTTTGGCCGGATCCCAGAATTCTATCAGCAAGGATAAGCACCTTATCAGCCCGGATGTTCAGTAAGGCAGTCTAGGTGCGTCCTGATTTCGTCTCCATGCTCTCGGTGAATATTCTTCCACCATTGCTTTAGCTTGTGTGGTACCCCATGACCATATTGATTTCGGGGATGTTCTAGTTGATTTCCATTTCTAAAAAGAGTAGAAAAGGGTCTGATAAGTGTTTTGCTCCGGATCTTTAGTATCTCATCATGATTGGTTCTTCATTTCACAAAAGTCATGTCGTTGGGTGCATGACCCGTTGATATTCGGGTGGATTTCCTAATTGTTTAACTATGTCAAGGACCGACTCACCTGAGGTTTATGCAGTATGGCCTATGTTTGCTAGAGTGGAGTGATCTCTAATTTTTAGTTGGACTGAATATTGCGAGAAGTTATATTAGTTGACCTGACAAAGCCATTCTCTGAGACTAAAGAATTTTGAAAGAAGGTTCGGAGGGGTGTAAACGATAACCCTTGTGTGTCATTATGTATGATAGTGTACGACCAAGACTCGATAAGAAAGAGTATGATGACAGTATATATAAACCGATAACAGATAGTGGGATGTTAGTAATAACATTAAAGTAAGGAGATAATTACATAAGGAACAATTAAGGCAGCTAAGCACATATTTGCTAATTAAGCACAGTTAAAGCAATATATAAACATTCCTAAGTTCCAGATCTAGTCTAAGTAGGCGTTTGTACATGAATTCCAAACAAAATTCAAATTTGGAATTTCACTAAAATATGAATTGAAAATGGAGTTGTGTTTGGTTATAATTTTTGCAACATATTTGGATGTATTTTTTTCAAAACCATGAAACATGATTTATACCCCATAATTTGTAAAACAATATCAAAACCACCCAATTTGATTATCCTACTTGAAACAAATAATCAAATATGATATTGTTTAACTGTTATCATATTCTGCTTTACTGCAATACACATAAGATGAAAAATCAATATCACATTTTCTAATTCTACCGACATACAGAGAAGGTGCAAAAGCAGGCATAGCCACATATTTCTCATAACCTTATAATAAAACTTCCAGTAGGCACAGTTCAAGAATCAACTAGGACTAGTGGGAATTTAAGCCATAAACGACATGAATATGAACAAGTTATACTTTAATATAGTCCTTCCATATTGTACGAACAATCTCTTCACGTCGAGCATGCATTTCTTGATCAGCTGACTGAGAAGACGAAGCAACATTGTTAATCTCAATCGATTGTTGGTTGGGGTCATCAGCAACTATATCATCATGTTCATACTCTGTAAATATTTCATCACTACTTTGACGTTCACGTAAAAGTTTATGCAACACACCACAAGCAATTATAATCCAAACTTGTGTGTCGATATCGTAATTGTTCATGCCTTGTCATAGTATTCTGAATCTACTTTTCCATGCTCCAAAAGTTCTTTCAATCACATTGCGCAGAGAGGAGTGCCTATAGTTAAATAGCTATTTACCATTTCAAGGCTCTCTTTCACTCCCTCTATAGTCTTGTAAATGATATTGCATTCCTTTGTATGGTGATGGTAGGCTATAATTGTGTATTTTAGTTACTTGTAGCACTCTAATTTAATTTACTTTAATTGAGTTTGAGCCTTAATCGCTAGTGTTTTACACTAATTATATGTTTAATGGCTTGTAGGGGTGATTTCGAGCTATGTAGATCTTATGGGATGAATTCACGCTATTTTGGAGCTTTGAAGTCTGAGTAAAAGTACAAGGATTAAGTTGGAATCGAGTTCAGGGATCAACGGACACTAGTGCATTCAAAATGAGAAACGCAGAATCGAGCCGAACATCACCAAGGTGCGTGACCGCGCACTGGGCACGCATGGGAGGTAGAACACTATGCAAAGTGTGCGGCCTAATGTGCGAGCACCATCCCAGGTGTACGGCCGCGCACGTCCTATCCGGGAAGAGTCCTACTTCATAAAGGAGAAGATGTGTTGGTTTAGGCCAGACACTACTTGGTATATATACATAGAAAAATGGTATTTTGAGGAATTTTGACATACGTTAGACCTAAGGAGGCTAAGGAGAAGTGGGATAAGCAAGAGCACAAGGATTTCATCCTTCAATCCTCACTCAAGACAAGGGTTTGGATTGTTTTATGATTTCCTTTATCTTAACTTTATTTGTGATGAATTGCTCCATATCTATGGAGTAATTGTTTATTAGGGATTGATGGATTTGGTGTTTTGAGAATTGTTTGTGAAAATTAACTCTAGTTTTTATGTATTGAATTGTTTTGGGTATTTTAATTGTTGAAAATATATTCACATGTTTATGTAATCGAAAGAGGCGTAACTTGTGATATTTTTGCATTATCTTGTTGGTTGAATTCATTGATTCTTTTTAGTAATCGAAAGAGGCTAGTTGAATTATTGTTTAAACCTAGTTAGGAGAATAATCGAACGAGATTCTCTTACAAACCAATCCACTACGAATTCTTACATATCTTCACCGAGCTTAACTTAGTTCATATTCTGAGGTTGAGACTTAATCGAGAGAGGAGTTTCTACTAAACATTCGAACTAATAATAGAGTGAATTAGAGAGACTCACTTGAACCTTATAAGTGAATTAACTAGAGTTAAATCCCAGACAAGTATCTTGCACTTATCCAATCAACCCCTATTCTCTCCCATTGATATCTGCTTTGCTTACTCTTGTTGCAGTTGTCATTAGCCAATAGTTTAGACTCTTAGTTAATTTTAGTTGTAATCATATAACTCTCAATTGTTGATCATCTTGGATAGCAATCAAGCTATAAACTGAAAATACTGTTTAACTCCAATCCTTGTGGATACGATAATATATTGTACTATATTCGACTAGCGAGCATATTTAAGTGTGTGTTTTGCGCTCGTCAATTTTGGCGATGTTGCCGAGGATTGACAATTAATGGTATTTGAAATAGTTTGTGGTGCTAATTCAGTAATGTTTCTATTTATTTTATTTTTTGTCTCTTTTTACGTCTGGTGTTCCTTGATTATGCGCAGGCTACATGTTAGAGTGGTGCATAAATCAATCCTCTGGGAAGGAAGTGCTCCCATACGAACCTGAAGTCGAGAAATAACTGCGACAGTTGAGGAAGGAAAGAAATCTCCCCGAGAATACACAGAAGGTTGGGCAATCCTCAACCAAAGAATTTATGGCGGGAGATGATGATAATGTTGATTTGGCTGCAAGAGAGGCAGCCCAGCAAAGAGAAAAAGTTGCACGAGATGCAGAGGAGACAACTCTTTGAAATGCACAACTTGTCTTTGAGGAGGAGAGGGCTCGGAGAATGGCTCAGAATCAACCTTTGGTTGCAGACCAATTCGGAAACATATCTCCTGGTGCTGGGAGACCACTTGGCGATTATGCTAGACCGGTCTACAATCAAGGCTTATCAAGTGTACGACCACCTCTAGTTGCAGCTAATGATTTTGAGCTGAAGGAAGGGTTACTCCAAACTCTTCAAAACAGTTGTGTTTTCAGAGAAAAGATGAACGAAGATCCAAATAATAATCTGATAGACTTCAAGGAGATTATGAACATCTTTCAATACAATGGTGTGTCAGAAGATGTAGCTCACTTAAAGGCATTCCCCTTCACACTCAAAGATGATGCAAAGCACTGGCTTCGAAGCTTGCCTAATGGGTCGATTAGAACATGGGATGAGATGACCAGACAATTTCTTCACAAATATTTCTCATCAGCTAAGACGAGCAAGTTTAGAAGATAAATCCATAATTTCTGTCAGAACGAGGTTGAAACTATGTTTGAAGCTTGGGAGAGGTTTAAGGAGATAGTGTAAAAGTGTCAACATAGAGGAATTGAAATCTGAATGCAACTCCAGTATTTTTGGGATGGGTTAACACCATCCACACGTAGAACATTGATCAATACAGCTAGAGGCCCATTGATGAAAAAGACTCCAGAGGAAATAGTCACAATTCTGAATGAGTTATCTGAAGACGTAAATCAGTGGCCCTCTTAAATTACTGAAAGAAGAAGATCAACTAGTGTTCACCAAATTTGACGCTAACACATCTGTGCAGGTACAGTTTGATGCCATGGCCAAGGAAATAATGAAGCTAACCTTTGCCTCGATACACAGTGAGCCTGATACAGCGTGTGATATATGTGGAAGAGGGCACCCTACTAATGAGTGTCAAGCTTTAATCGAGGAAGTTAATCTTGTTGGGAATTATAACTTCAATGCAATGGATCAGAAGCACCCTAGATTTTCATGAAGTTCACCTGGGGTACTGCAAATACATGGCAACAAAACAATCCCAGATTTCAAGGACAAGTAGCTCCTGGTTTTATGAATCAGTCGAGGTCGCAGTTCTAGCCTCAACATTCCACTCAGCCTGGGCTAGAAGATCTAATGAAATCCTTCGTTGTCAATGAATCTGCTGAAACCCTAATGGCTCGATGGCCACTATAAATAGGGTCTTCAATGGTCTCACCAAACACAACAAGATATACCTACCAACTACACTTAGCATCTGAGAATTTTAATAGTCATTTGGGAAATCTCGATAAAAGTCTATGTTTTGATCAATTTCTGCCTTTTCATCTCTTTCTGATTCTGAGTGTGATACTGATTGAGAGCTTGAGCTCTTGGCTTTCCTAAAGGCTAATTTGAACACTCGTTTGGTTTGCTGCCCCCAAAAAGGTTAGTAAAATCTCGACCTTATTCTTCTTTTACTAGTTCAAATTCCTGAATATGAACTGCTTTACTATTTTTGTTGAATGATGTTATCAAGTAATTTGTTCATGTTTTTTAACTATTTTGTATATGTATGAATGTTAAGTAGATTCTGCTATCATGAACTTTATTAAGTTGCTGAAATCAGAATTATATGTTGATATTGATGTGTATTCAATGACTCATGTGTGCTGTTAACTTTGAAAGTACCTAAAGAGCTTCTCAATGTTCCTAACACCTAGCTTCAGACCTCTTTAATGATTCTATTAGCACTATTCTGACTGTTATGTAAATCTGCTTCGAATGTTACTTTGTAGTTCACTTAATGGTCCATATGTAAATCTCTAATTAAACACAAGATGGCCATCTTTTAAGTTCATTTTGGCCCAAATGACAAGCCCAATCCGGAAAAAACACCCAGTCCAAATGACCCTCTAATCTACTGTGGCGATCTGTCCCTCTCCCTAAACCAGTCAGCGCTTGCCACATCGCTCGTCACCCTCACTCACAAAGAAAGCATAATCGATCTGGATCATTGATCCATCTCATCAACGGTCCGCGTTTAATCCTCAGTTTTCATTTTTCTTTAATCTTATAAGACTTAATCTCCACCGTCAGATCAGAGAGATCCAATGGTAGTCGATTTTAGCATTTTTTGAATTTTATAAAATCTTTATCTCCCTAAAAATTAGGGTGTTGATCAAATGATCCAACTGCCCGAATCCAATCTCGCATTTTTAACCCCAAGAGAACCCCTAACCCTAAATCATTTCATCAGAGACCAAGCCGCCCCCTTTCCCTTTTTGCTCTCTACTCTCCCGCATGTTCTCGCCCCATCAGTCATGAGACCTTACACACATCCATTCAAGGTAAACAAATCAACAACCAAATCATTCCGTTTGTCTTCCCTAGCCGTGAATCCTGCTAATTTCTTCCCTGTTTCGTCATTTAATTTCAAAACGCCTAAAATTTGGAACCCTAGTTTAAGGATGCAACTTCAAATCATTCAAATCCTCTTATGCTCCGTCAAATCATAGCATGCATAGAGCTTCTTCAGAGATTCATCATGAGAATTCTACAACCAGAGGTCAAACGTAGTGACCTCTGGGTTTTAGGATTTGCCCGTTGGTTCTTTGCCTTCAACAGTTGATTCCTCATCTTAGGTAAACTTCTTCATCATTTTTCCCTCTGTTTTCAGTCTGATTTCACCCTACTTTCTATCATCATCGTCTTTTGTCATCTTTTACTATTAGATGTTCATGGTTCAGCTATCAAAGAACTTAGCACTGGCTTGCGAAATTTGGAGAAGCAAGTGGGACAAATTGTAACTGTATTATCTGAGAGAATCCCAGGTACTCTACCAGCTGATACTAAAAGTAACCCCAAAGAAACAGTGAATGTTGTGACCTTGAGAAGCGGGCAAGTGTTGAAAGATCTCACTCCAGTCCAAAAAGAGGTGGTACCTAAAAAATAAAGTGAGGAGAAACTGAAAATTAAGGTGATAAGAGGACGAAAGGTAAGAATGGAGCTGACAAAAAGAAGAAGGAGGACACTTTGAGAAAGGAAGATCGGAATGAGAGCGAGCACATACCTGCTCTACCCTTTCCCAAAAGTTATATACAGAAAAGTTGTACAAGCAGTTTGAGAAATTTCTAAGGATGGTGAGGCAGGTTAATGTAAACTTGTCATTCACAGAATTGCTCTCACAAATACCAGCTTATGCCAAATTCTTGAAGGAGATCCTTACAAAAAAGAGGAAGATAGAAGAGACCTCAGTGGTCAACCTCACAGAGCATTGCAGCACAATCTTGCAAACAAACTCCCACAACAGTGTGGAGATCTAGTGAGTTTTACTATACCTTGCTCGTTAAGCACTCTTAACTTTGATAAATCTTTATGTGATTATGGTGCCTCAATTAATTTAATGTCTTTGTCTATTTACAGGAAATTGGAGAATGAGCTTGGAGATATAAGGTCTGCACTAATATCTTTGCAGCTAGTAGACCAAACAACTATTATACCCGAGGGGATAGTGGAAGATGTCTTTGTTCGGGTAGATATGTTTGTATTTCCTATAGATTTCGTAGTGGTGAAGATGGAGGAGAATAAAGAGGTCCCCCTTATTTTAGGAAGACCATTCTTAGCGATGGATAGAGCAATATTATACATACATGATAGAAAGCTCATGCTTAGAGTGGGTGAGGAGACTAAGACTTTCGAGATGAATGTGGAGATGGGGGTGAGAAAGGAGAAGCCAACTGCAAGTGTAGAGTGGAGAGTGGAAAATTCAAAAGAGAAGGCTGAGATGAGTGAAAAAGATAAGTGTGGGGTGTACCCCAAGAAGGTTGAGAAGAAGTTGTCAGCGTAGATGTGTGCACTAGTTCGAGCACGAATAATAGAGCCTGACTTTGACTCAGACCCCGACTTATACCTTGAGAATAGTGAGTGCTTTATTTGTGACACTTAGGCTCAGTTTTTGACTCTTGTATAAGTACCTTAAAGTGTATGACCTTAACCTTGCTTAACTGCTTTGACTAGAGTGTCTTGATAATCCAATCTTGAGTGAGTTATGTGCCGTGTGTGTGTGAGTTTTCGTGTATTCTGTGCATTGCATTTGATGTCTAGAACTTGCCCCTTGTGTTTGCAAAGAGAAATAATAGTTTTATTCAGTCTTGGAAGTGATATAGGCATTTCTTTGTTGAGCCAATTATATACCTTATCCACCAAATTGTTATGTATCGTAGTTAACCCCGTTGAGCATGTAATCCTGTTTTTTTTGGTAACCACATTACAAGCCTTATCCATTTGTTTAAATTAACCATTAATTTGAACCTTTTACCTCTCGTGAGCACTTGAAATTGTATGAACTTTGTAAAAGTTGAAGTGGGGTGATTGGGTTGGTTCTTGAGTGGAGCTAATGAAATAAGAGGAAAGGTGCACTGTTTTGAAAAAGTAAGAGCCACTTACATTGAAAAACAATATATACATAGTGTATTATTATGCAAAATTATTCATTGATAAGTGGTAACTCTTGATGTATTTGTTCTTAAAGAAGTTGGGAGTTAATGTAAATTGATGTGAAGGTGGAGTATTGGTTTTACATAAGTGTGGGGTTTTAACAATGAGATGTATGTATTAAAGTGCTTAGGGAGATGTAGTCACTCTTATATCTAAATGTATTATACCCGTCCTGCAGCTTACATTACAACCAATTAAAGTCCTACTTGATCCTTGACTGAATGAGCTCAATTAGTGGAGTAGTATACTACGGGCAAGCCTATAGTTCATCTTTTGTGGCATATGAATATTGTTTTTGAGAGTGAGCGAATTCTTTCTATTTGAAGTTCCTAATTGTGCGTAAATTTGATTGTGTGGAACTACTCTCTTTTGTTGTGAGGGCACATGATTCATGAAGGAAATGTAATGTTGTTGACCTCTGTGTTAGAGAAAATAAGCAAGTTGTAAATAATGCGTGGTGTTTTAGAGTCAAATCTTGAGGCGAGGATGTTACGTAAGAGTGCTTAGTCTATTTTAAATATTCTAGGTATGATGAGTTATGAGAATTGTTTTAAAAGGTCGTGTCATTATAAAGTGTAGTTTGGTTGCTCGAGGAGGAGCAATGGTTTAAGTGTGGGGTGTCGATGGTAGGCTATAATTGTGTGTTGTAGTTGCTTGTCGTACTATAATTTAATGCACTTTAATTGAGTTTGAGCCTTAATTGCTATTATTTTGCACTAATTATATGTTTAATACCTTGTAGGAGTGATTTCGAGCTATATAGATGTTATGGGATGAATTCACGCTATTTTGGAGTTTTGAAGTCTGAGTAAAAGCCCAAAGATTAAGTTGGAATCGAGTTCGGGGGATCAACTGTCACGACCTAAATAAACCCCTATCGTGATGGAGCCTATCGTGGAACTAGGCAAGCTAACTCATTTCCAAAACAAACCGATATTTTCATTTCAAAGATAATTTCAATGCTATTTAACATAAAAACCTTCGCAAAGGAGTTCAAATCAAAACAAAAGTGCGGAAAAGAAAAGCCCGATATCGGGGTGTCACTAGTCATGAGCATCTACAACAATCTGTCTAACAATATCAAGGCCAACTCAGCCTGGAAAATAGCTAAATACAACTAGAGGAAGATAAGAGGGAGAAGAGCAGGGGTTGCGGTCGCCAAGCAGCTACCTTGCTATCCCCGAGAAACATCTGCAACCAAAATAATCAACAACCGCTACCGTGTCCAGCTACACCTGGATCTGCACACAAGGTGCAGGGAGTAACGTGAGTACGCCAACTCAGTAAGTAACAACAATAAATAAAGACTGAGCAGTAGTGACGAGAAATAAAGCATATAACGTTCATATAAGGAAATCTCAGTAAAATACCACATGCTTTAAAAATCAG
>AWOL01S0078855.1:100530-118599 GCA_000715115.1 Nicotiana otophora | reverse complement strand
AAAGTACAAGTTTTTGGTGTTGGCTGGCGTTTTGGTCCAGTCCCAGCATATCTAGTCCCTTCAATGTTTGACTTGGAGATTCTTGAGGAGCCGGGAAATGAAATATAGATGTTCTAGTCCACCTCGAAATGTCCCATTCGTCCAATACTTGAGGTGGATGGTGTTCCAATTATTCAGTAAGAGCTTTCCTTCCAATGTCTCTAGTTGGAATGAACCCTTGTCTGCCTTGCCAATGATTTTGTACGGTCCGTCCCAATTGGATCCTAATTTGCCTTCTAGGGGATATCTTCCTGCTTGGGTCTTGTCTTTGAGCACGTAATCCCCGATCTTGAGTAACCGTACTTTGGCCTTTTTGTTGTAGTAGCATTCTACTTGTTGTTTCTGTTAGACCATTCTTATATACGCCATGTCTCTTTGCTCCTCGACTTCTTCGAGGTCGTGTCTCATGTCCTCGTCATTATCTTTGCCGCTCTCGTTGATGTATCTTAGACTGGGTTCTCCTACTTCAATCGGTATGACTGCTTTAGTCCCGTAGACTAAGGAGTAAGCTGTTTCTCCTATGCTTGTTTTTGGGATAGTCCTATGTGCCCACAAAACCCCTGGGAGTGTCTCCGGTGACAGTCCCTTAGCATCTTCGAGTCTTTTCTTCATGATGTTCAAGATCGATTTGTTGGAGGATTTTGCTTGTCCGTTGTCGGTTGGGTGGTAAGGGGTTGAAAGTATCCTTTTGATGTGTCATTTTTCAAATAACTCGGTGGTTTTTCTTCTTGTGAACTAGGGTCCGTTATCGCAGCTTATTTCTTTAGGCAGGCCAAATCGGCAGATGATATTCTTCCATATGAAGATGATTACTTCTTATTCGTGAATTTGGGCGAATGGGCCTGCTTCCACCCATTTAGAGAAGTAGTAAGTTAAAAGTAAAAGCAATTTAACATTACCTCGCCCCGAAGAAGCAGTCCCATGATGTACATCTCCCGTTTGATGAACGGCCATGGCAAAGTGACGGAATGGAGGTGTTCGCCCACTTGGTGGATTATTGGGGCGTACTTCTGTTCTCACTTCTTTACGAATTCTAAGGCGTCTTTCTTCATGGTGGGCCAATAGTATCCAGCCCGTATGAGGCATCTGACAAGTGCTCGATCACCAGAGTGACTGGCGCAATGGCCTTCGTGGACTTCCTCGAGGATGTGTTGAGTCTGGTTTAGTCCCAAGCATTTTTCTAAGGGGCCACCATATGTTCTCTTATACAACTCGTTGCCAAGGAGGTTGTACCTTGCCGCTTGCATTCTCAACTTCCAGATTCCTTTTTGTCATTTGGGAGAGTATCGTCCTGTAAATAGTTTATAATGCAGTTACTCCAGTCCCAGGTTAGGTTTACAGATTTTACCTCGACGTGATCTAGGGCTGAGTTGAGGTGATGCACCACGCTTCTGTCTCCGGGAGTTATACTTTTTGTTGCGGCAACTAATTTTTGCAAGGTCGTCAGCCTCGACATTCTGAGTTTGTGGAATGTGGTCGAGCTGCCATTCATCAAACTTGGGTAACAATTTGAATATCTCGATCTGGTACTTCTTCAATCTTTGTTCTTTGATCTGGAAAATTCTAGTAACTTGGTTGGCGATGAGCTGGGAGTCGCAGCGTAGCCTTAGATGCCTCGCCCCATATTTACGTTCTAGCCTCAATCCTGCAATTACGGCCTCATTGTTATTCATATCTGGAAACCTTATAGATTAGCGAACAATTTTGCCAGTAGGGACTTCGAGCATGAGTCCTAGTCCTGACCTGCATACGTTGGATGCACCGTCAGTGTGTAAGACCCAAAGGTCATACGTCATGTGAGAAGCTTGAGTGGCTTCCTTTTTAGCCTCAGGCATCACCTTGGAACTAAATTCCACGACAAAGTTGGCGAGCACTTGTGATTTTATTATTGTGAAAGGCTAATAAGTGATGTCGTGCTCACATAATTCTATTGCCCATTTAACTAGCCTCCCCGACATCTCGGGTTTGTGCAGTATGATCCTTAAAGGAAACGTGGTGACGACCGAGATTGGATGGCATTGGAAGTACGGCCTGAGCTTCCTTGAAGCTACGATAAGGGCCAGAGACTATTTATCGAGGTGAAGATACCTCATCTCGGTATCGATAAGTGTTTTCCTGATATAATAAATCAAAGATTTCATACCTTTGTCTTCTAGGACTAGGACTGCACTTACTGCTACTTTTAAGACGGCGAGGTTGACACGGAGATGTTCCTGTGGCACCTGTCGGACGATCTCGAGATGAATCTGGATAGGGCGGCGATTTGACCCGTCAGTCTTTTGACTTGTTTCTTGGTGGTTAGACATTGTGATATCTCTTCGATAGCCTTAATCTGATCTGGGTTGACCTCGATTCCGCATTGTAATACCAGGAATCCTAAAAGCTTACCCGAAGTTACGCCAAACGCGCATTTCTCGGGGTTCAGTTCAATCCCGTATTTCCAAAATATTTCGAATGATTCCTTCAGATGGTCGATGTAATCCTTAGACCTCAAGCATTTGACTAATATGTCATCGATGAATACTTCCATGATCTTGCCAAACTAGTTTTTGAACATCTTCGTGACCGGCCTTTGATAGGTAGCCCCCGCGTTCTTTAACCCGAATGGCATGACCCTGTAGCGGTACGTTCCCATGTGAGTCATGAACGTAGTTTTCTCCAAGTCATCCTCTTCCATAAGTATCTGGTTATAGCCTGAGTAAGCATCCAGGAAGCTCAGCAACTCATGTCATGTTGTGGCGTCAATGAGTTGATCGATATGTGGAAATGGGAATGAATCCTTCGGACATGCTTTGTTCAGATCGGTAAAGTCCACGCACATTCTCCACTTCCCGTTCTTCTTTCTGACCATTATCACGTTAGCAATCCACTTGGGGGTACTTCGACTCCATAATAGAGCCATTGGCCAATACTTTCTCCATTTCCTCGTGGACGGCCATCGTTGATGGCGGGGTTGAACTTTCATCAAACTTGCCTTACTGGAGGGTAGTATGGGTCGACATTTAACTTGTGTGTGTCTATATCTTTGGGGATGCCTAGCATATATGCATGGCTNCTAGCCTCAATCCTGCAATTACGGCCTCATTGTTATTCATATCTGGAAACCTTATAGATTAGCGAACAATTTTGCCAGTAGGGACTTCGAGCATGAGTCCTAGTCCTGACCTGCATACGTTGGATGCACCGTCAGTGTGTAAGACCCAAAGGTCATACGTCATGTGAGAAGCTTGAGTGGCTTCCTTTTTAGCCTCAGGCATCACCTTGGAACTAAATTCCACGACAAAGTTGGCGAGCACTTGTGATTTTATTATTGTGAAAGGCTAATAAGTGATGTCGTGCTCACATAATTCTATTGCCCATTTAACTAGCCTCCCCGACATCTCGGGTTTGTGCAGTATGATCCTTAAAGGAAACGTGGTGACGACCGAGATTGGATGGCATTGGAAGTACGGCCTGAGCTTCCTTGAAGCTACGATAAGGGCCAGAGACTATTTATCGAGGTGAAGATACCTCATCTCGGTATCGATAAGTGTTTTCCTGATATAATAAATCAAAGATTTCATACCTTTGTCTTCTAGGACTAGGACTGCACTTACTGCTACTTTTAAGACGGCGAGGTTGACACGGAGATGTTCCTGTGGCACCTGTCGGACGATCTCGAGATGAATCTGGATAGGGCGGCGATTTGACCCGTCAGTCTTTTGACTTGTTTCTTGGTGGTTAGACATTGTGATATCTCTTCGATAGCCTTAATCTGATCTGGGTTGACCTCGATTCCGCATTGTAATACCAGGAATCCTAAAAGCTTACCCGAAGTTACGCCAAACGCGCATTTCTCGGGGTTCAGTTCAATCCCGTATTTCCAAAATATTTCGAATGATTCCTTCAGATGGTCGATGTAATCCTTAGACCTCAAGCATTTGACTAATATGTCATCGATGAATACTTCCATGATCTTGCCAAACTAGTTTTTGAACATCTTCGTGACCGGCCTTTGATAGGTAGCCCCCGCGTTCTTTAACCCGAATGGCATGACCCTGTAGCGGTACGTTCCCATGTGAGTCATGAACGTAGTTTTCTCCAAGTCATCCTCTTCCATAAGTATCTGGTTATAGCCTGAGTAAGCATCCAGGAAGCTCAGCAACTCATGTCATGTTGTGGCGTCAATGAGTTGATCGATATGTGGAAATGGGAATGAATCCTTCGGACATGCTTTGTTCAGATCGGTAAAGTCCACGCACATTCTCCACTTCCCGTTCTTCTTTCTGACCATTATCACGTTAGCAATCCACTTGGGGGTACTTCGACTCCATAATAGAGCCATTGGCCAATACTTTCTCCATTTCCTCGTGGACGGCCATCGTTGATGGCGGGGTTGAACTTTCATCAAACTTGCCTTACTGGAGGGTAGTATGGGTCGACATTTAACTTGTGTGTGTCTATATCTTTGGGGATGCCTAGCATATATGCATGGCTAAAAGCAAACAAATTTGCATTAGCTATTAAGAATTGACTAAACTTACCTAGGTCTTTGAGTTTGCAACCTATGTAGGCCTTTTTGTTGGGGTCGCTTGGATCTATCTTGATGCGATCGAGGTCCTCTATGGTCAATCCTGTAGCTTCGATCATTTCTGGATCCATAATGGTGTCCTTGGCTTAGACCTGTAGAGACCTCGACCTTGTTGATTGTTATGTTTCCTTTTCTATTTCTTTCTTTTGTGGAGTAGTTGTACTGTCCAGGGCGATCTGATAGCATTCCTCAGATATGCATTATTCCTCTCATATGTTAAATATTCCCTAGGGTGTTGGAAACTTGATCACTTGGTACAAGCTCGAGGGAACTGCCCCCATGGGGTGTATCCATGGTCGACCTACGATGGCATTGTATGTCGTGTCCTGAACCATGATGTGGAACATGGTTTCTAGTGTCACCCCGCTGGCGAGGACGGGGATTGTGATCTAGACCAAAGTCCATTCAACTGAATTGTTAAAATCGGTTAGTGTAATTCAGCGTGGCACTATCTTATCTTCGAGTCGCATCTGTACGAGGACTCGAGGATGTATAATGCACGTTCCTCTTACATCATCTACCATAATCCTCCTAACATCAGTTTTCAAGAGTGCGTAAAGTAATGGCAAGTGTATTATTATGAGGGAAAGTCATATCATCGACATCTGACTCATCGAAGATGATACTCTCTTCGAGGCTGTCATACCGTTCGTGGGTGATCGATCTCTTAAGTTTGTGAGTGATGGTGAACTTGATGTCGTTGATGGAGGTGTCGTTACTGCCACCAATAATCATGTTGATGGTGCGAGCGGGAGAGGGCGGCTTTGGCGCGCTTGGGCATTCTCGACCCTTTGTTAAGGTGTTCCTGCCTTTATCACTGAGCAACTCTTTGAAGTGTCCTTGTTGCAGCAGATTCACCACTTCTAAGCTTAGAGTGTGGCAGTCTTATGTCTTGTGTCCACGATCTTAGTGGAACTCACAGAAGGTGTCTGACTTCCTGATGCTTGGATCGGACCTCATCTTTGGTGGCCACTTCACCTTTGGTCCGAGCTTCTCGAGTGTGTAGACCAACTCTGTAGGTGACACACAAAAATTATGAGCAGATAGTAAGGGGACTATACCTCGATCGTTTTTGTGAATGTCTAATCTTGTCTTAGAGGGGTCGTTTTCGCGGCGGAAATTGGGGACGGGTGTCCTGATATAAGGTTGATGTCAATATCTGCCTGATCGCGGCATTGAAGGATCTCTCCTTGTGTTGTCCCACACTGCCTTCTGGGTTCGGATTGCACTGAGATGAGTCATCGGGTTGGTCCATTGGGGTCTTCGTCACCTGCCCTGACCTCGACACAATAAGCATTATGGATATCGTCCCAGGTAGTTGGTTGATACTTCATCAATCGGCTCAGTAGCTTTCTGGTCGCCTTTGAACCTTCTCTGTTTAGCCCGTTCTAGAAAGCTGCTACGGCCATTCCTTCGGAGACATTTGATAAGGTCATCCTTACCCTATTGAATCGAGCTAAGAAGTCCCTCAGTCCTTCCCCTGGGGATTGTCTGATGGTATAGATATCATTTAACCTTGTTTCAGCTTTCTTGGTCCCGACATGCACTGTTACGAAGTTGTCGACCATCTCTTTGAATATTTCTATGGAATAGGCCGGTAGCTACGAATACCATGTCAACACCTCTCCTGTGAGGGTTTCACCGAAAGTTTTCAACAAGATGGAGGACACATGTTCTTTGGTGAGGTCGTTGCCTTTCACTGCGGTGACGTAATGGGTCACATGGTCCTTGGTATCAGTTGTCCCGTCATAGATTCTGAGGTACGAGGGCATTTTGAAAGTTTTTGGTAAGGCATGAGGAGCTGCTTCCTCCATGTACGACTGTTCCACAAACTTATCGGCGTCATTTTTTGGTAACAATTTGGGGGCATCTGGTATCTTGTCTACTCGCTCTTGGTGCTCCTTCATCTGTTCCTTGAGCGCCTTGTTCTCGTTCTCCATTTCTTCCATTCTCTTTAACAAGGCGATGAGGATGCTATCACTTGCACTGTCAGCAATTGTATGGATATTACCTGAAGTATGAGGGTTTAGTTGGTCGTCCCGCCCATTCTTATGCTGGGCTGCGGGGATCCTTGGGGTTCCCACCGTCGTACATGGGGCCTGCTTGCTCATCACGCTAATCAAAGTGTTAGTTAGCCAAGCCTCTATGAGTTTTTTCATAGCTGGTGGTGCTCCTTCTTCTGCAGACGCGGAAGCCTCTTTTTTGTTTGGTTTGGTTGTGCTACAGAAGGATATCAGTGACTTCCCTAATTTGGGGGATTCCATGGGGGTTACTTCTTCATCTTGAGTTTCGTACCCTTCATCGATGACCCTCATTAGGTTGAGGGGGAAGTTGTCTGCTGCCCTTGTTCCCTTTTCTTGGTCGATCTTTCCCTGATTACCTGCCATAGAATCCTTGTATGCAAAGGGAAAAAGGATTGCTTTACAGTACCTTAGGTTAACAAGTTATCGAGTATTGTAGATCTGAATGAAAACTGATGTGTTGACTATAAACTCCCCACAGACGACGCCAAACTGTATGATCCAAAAATTAGATCCATATTTTTATACAATTAGATTTATAAAAACATAGAGTTAATCATAGTCAATATCAATATTCAATAGTAGATCTAGCACTTTTAGGGCAAATATTTAGTATGTAGTATTAGATAAGATTATCTAGGAACAATGATGGAGTAATAAAAGCTTATAAATGTAAAAGATAACAATAAATGATAATAAATGACCTTTAAGTAATAAATGAGACAAATTTCACCTGCCAAAGATGAGATCTTAAAAAATGCTTTCTGATAATGATGGATGGTGATAAGCAGTTGAATATTTCAATTCTTCTTGGATCGGGAGATAAGAGTAAAAGAAAGGAAGTGTAAAGCTAGGCTTTGTTTCTATTCAATAAAGTGAGAATCTTGTACAGAGAATGTTGATGATATTCTGGAACTACATTTCTTCCTATTTATAAGGGTATATGGGCCACAAAACCCTAGATAGTACAACAGAAATGAATATCCATTAGAATATTTTCTAGGGAATCTAAATCCTAAAACTGATCATCACTTTGTACCGAAGGTGGATGCTCGACCTCGTCATCGTCTTCTGTTAAACCATCTCGACCTCGACTACAATTTATCTTCCTTGCACGACCTCAATCTTTTGGGGTCAGGTTGACACAACACAACCTTCAAAGGCTCTATCGCCGTTGATCGGGTCAAACATATAAAATAAAGTTTTTTGCCCATACACTGAACAACTCTGGAAATTTGGTAAAACCAAGCTGAAATGAGAATAGAGAGCAACATCAAAGACGACAAGAAATTAACAAAGTGATCATTATTCCATATCCTAATATACCAAACAAGTCACCAGAGTTTGATAATGAAATGGAACGTTGAAAAATGAGTAGCTTCATGGGGAACAAGAAAAGAATATGGTATTTAATGCTAAGCATGCTTAGCATTTTACGCTCCACATTTAGAATTGTAAAAAAATTAAGTGCAACGTTCTCCGCCTACTTTATACTTTACATATATGTTTGGAAGGCAATGACAAATCATATTATCCCTCCGTTCCAACTTTCCTTTTTAGTCTGTTCCAAAATAAATGATATATTTTTAAATTTGAAATAATTTTAAACTCTTTATTTTACCCATTTTATCCTTAATGAGAAACTTTTATAACCACACAAATGTCATGGTCCAACAAAGCTTTTACCCTTTAAGCTTTTAAGAACACAAGATTTAAAAGTCTTCTTTTTTTTAAACACCGTGCCGATTCAAAAAACTTCATCTAAATTGAAACGAAGGGAGTATAAAGTAGCCCGTGTACGTACTTTTATTCTATGCTAAACCAATAATTATAAACAACAAAAATTACAAAATTTAGCAAGTATGCTATATTCTTTTACTACTACCAACTATTTTTCACTCTGTAAAAAACATATCGCATTTCGCATTAATATATAGAAAAGTGTTGTGTCATAAATTGAATTTATACCTCGTCGGTGGGTAAGTGAGTTGCAAGTGCAAGAAAGCATTAAACGAACTTTTGGTTGACCTTCACATTATCATGCTTACAGTTATAAGCATTGTCCTAATCAAATGAAGTCAGCATATTAATAGAAGTCAGAAAAAGGAAGTCCAAACATTAATCATTGTAGCTTAATATTACAACAGGGACGCAATTGCATGAGAGAGCAAAACCGCGATCAAGACATTTAATTTACTTTATAAAGGATATAGTGAAAGACACATCCAAATTATTCTGAATTCTCAAAGCCCTCTAAATGAACATGATTATTTCACAAAGAAAGTTTTCACTCTGCAGCTTGTCCATATAGGCCAAGTATTTTGCAAATCCATTCTTCTAAGATCAACTAAAACCAACGTGGTCATATCTTCAAGCATCTTAGCCAATGCAACAATATTCTTCAAACTTGAATCTCAAACATTCTAAAGGAACTTATCTTCGTGTTAGGCAATTACTTTGGAATGACAAATTCATAAAGGGAAGAAGTAGAAATTTGACATTTTAAGTCCGTTTAGAGTGCTGTGGAAGAACTTCAAAGAGGCTACTAGCTATTTCTCTCACAGTAAGATTATTAACCAAAAGTCCAATCACTAAACCAACATCCCAATCACACAAGTAAATATTTGATAATACATTCACAACAACAGCATTAATAAACCATCTTCCCTCCGCTCTTAAGGTATACCTCGTCATACCATCACCAATATAAATTACAAGATAGGATACATAAAGCTTTGTGGGGCCATGACATTTGTGTGGTTATAAAAGTTTCTCATTAAGGGTAAAATGGGTAAAATGAAAAGTTTAAAATTGTTCCAAATTTAAAAATATGTCATTTATTTTGGAACAGACTAAAAAGGAAAGTTGGAACGGAGGGATAATATGATTTGTCATTGCCTTTCAAACATATATGTAAAGTATAAAGTAGGCGGAGAACGTTGCACTTAATTTTTTTACAATTCTAAATGTGGAGCGTAAAATGCTAAGCATGCTTAGCATTAAATACCATATTCTTTTCTTGTTCCCCATGAAGCTACTCATTTTTCAACGTTCCATTTCATTATCAAACTCTGGTGACTTGTTTGGTATATTAGGATATGGAATAATGATCACTTTGTTAATTTCTTGTCGTCTTTGATGTTGCTCTCTATTCTCATTTCAGCTAGGTTTTACCAAATTTCCAGAGTTGTTCAGTGTATGGGCAAAAAACTTTATTTTATATGTTTGACCCGGTCAACGGCGATAGAGCCTTTGAAGGTTGTGTTGTGTCAACCTGACCCCAAAAGATTGAGGTCGTGCGAGGAAGATAAATCGTAGTCGAGGTCGAGATGGTTTAACAGAAGACGATGACAAGGTCGAGCATCTACCTTCGGTACGAAGTGATGATCAGTTTTAGGATTTAGATTCCCTAGAAAATATTCTAATGGATATTCCTTTCTGTTATACAATCTAGGGTTTTGTGGCCCATGTACCCTTATAAATAGGAAGAAATGTAGTTTCAGAATATTATCAACATTCTCTGTGCAAGATTCTCACTTTATTGAATAGAAACAAAGCCTAACTTTACACTTCCTTTCTTTCACTCTTATCTCCCGATCCAAGAAGAATTGGAATATTCAACTGCTTATCACCATCCATCATTGTCAGAAAGCATTTTTGAAGATCTCACCTTTGGCGGGTGAAATTTATCTCATTTATTATTTAAAGGCCATTTATTATCATTTATTGCTATCTTTGTAAGCTTTTATTACTCCATCATTGTTCCTAGATAATCTTATCTAATACTACATACCAAATATTTGTCCTAAAAGTGCTAGATCTGCTATTGAATATTGATATTGACTATGATTAACCCTATGTTTTTATAAATCTAATTGTATAAAAACCTGGATTTAATTTTTGGATCATACAGTTTTGCGTTGTGGGGATTTTATAGTCAAACCATCAGTTTTCATTCAGATCTACAATACTCGATAACTTGTTAACCTATGGTACTGTAAAGCAATCCTTTTTCCCTTTGCATACAAGGATTCCATGGCAGGTAACCAGGGAAAGATCGACCAAGAAAAGGGAACAAGGGCATCAGACAACAACCTCCTCAACCTAATGAGGGTCATCGATGAAGGGTACGAAACTCAAGATGAAGAAGTAACCCCCACGGAATCCCCCAGATAAGGGAAGTCACAGATATCCTTCTGCAGCACAACCAAACCAAACAAAACAGAGGCTTCCACGTCCGCAGAAGAAGGAGCACCACCAGCTATGAAAAAACTCATAGAGGCTTGGCTAACTAACACTTTGGTTAGCATGATGAGCAAGCAGGCCCCATGTACGACCATGGAAACCCCAAGGATCCTCGCAGCCCAGCATAAGAATGGGCGGGACGACCAACTAAACCGTCCTACTTCTGGTAATATCCATACAATTGCTAACAGTGCAAGTGATAGTATCCTCATCGCCTTGTTAAAGAGAATGGAAGAAATAAAGAACGAGAACAAGGCGCTCAAGGAACAGATGAAGGAGCACCAAGAGCGAGTAGACAAGATACCAGATGCCCCCAAATTGTTACCAAAAATTGACGCCGACAAGGTTGTGGAACAGTCGTACATGGAGGGAGCAGCTTTTCATGCCATACCAAAAACTTTCAAAATGCCCCCGTACCTCAGAATCTATGACGGGACAACTGATACCGAGGACCATGTGACCCATTACGTCACCGCAGTGAAAGGCAACGATCTCACCAAAGAACATGTATCCTCCATCTTGTTGAAAATATTTGGTGAAACCCTCACAAGAGAGGTGTTGACATGGTATTCGCAGCTACCGGCCTATTCCATAGAAATATTCGAAGAGATGGTCGACAAGTTCGTAACGGCGCATGCCAGGACCAAGAAAGCTGAAACAAGGGTAAATGATATCTTTACCATCAGACAATCCCCAGGGGAAGGACTGAGGGACTTCTTAGCTCGATTCAATAGGGTAAGGATGACCTTATCAAATGTCTCTGAAGGAATGACTGTAGCAGCTTTCTAGAACGGGCTAAACAGAGAAGGTTCAAAGGCGACCAGAAAGCTACTGAGTCGATTGATGAAGTATCAACCAACTACCTGGGACGAGATCCATAATGCTTATTGTGTCGAGGTCAGGGCAGATGACGAAGACCCCAATGGGCCAACCCGACGACTCATCTCAATGCAATCCGAACCTATAAGGGAGTGTGGGACAACACAAGGAGAAACCTCCAACGCCGCGATCAGGCAGATATTGACATCAACCTTATATCAGGACACCCGTCCCCAACTTCCGCCACGAAGACGACCCCTCTAAGCCAAGATTAGACATCCACAGAAACGATCGAGGTATGGTCCCCTTACTATCTGCTCATAATTTTTGTGTGTCACCTACATAGTTGATCTACGCACTCGAGAAGCTCGGACCAAAGGTGAAGTAGCCACCAAAGATGAGGTCCGATCCAAGCATCAGGAAGTCGAACGCCTTCTGTGAGTTCCACCAAGATCGTGGACACAAGACAGAAGACTTCCACGCTCTAAGGTTAGAAGTGGCAAATCTGCTGCAACAAGGACACTTCAAAGAGTTGCTTAGTGACAAAGGCAGGAACACCTTAACAAAGGGCCGAGAATGCCCAAGCGCGCCAAAGCCGCCCTCTCCCGCTCGCATCATCAACATGATTATTGGTGGCAGTGACGACACCTCCATCAACGACATCAAGTTCACCACCACTCACAAACTCAAGAGATCGATCACCCACGAACGGTATGACAGCCTCGAAGAGAGTATCATCTTCGATGAGTCAGATGTCGATGATATGACTTTCCCTCATAATAATACACTTGTCATTAATTTACGCACTCTTGACACTGATGTTAGGAGGATTATGGTAGACGACGGAAGAGGAACGTGCATTATGCATCCTCAAGTCCTCGTACAGATGCGACTCGAAGATAAGATAGTGCCATGCTGCATTACACTAATCGATTTTAACAATGCAGTTGAACAGACTTCAGTCGAGATCACAATCCCCGTCCTTGCCAGCGGGGTGACACTGGAAACCATGTTCCACATCATGGTTCAGGACACGACATACAATGCCATCGTAGGTCGACCATGGATACACCCCATGAGGGCAGTTCCCCCAAGTCTGTACAAAGTGATCAAGTTTCCAACACCCTAGTGATTATTCAACATACGAGAGAAATAACGCACATCTAGGGAATGCTATCGGATCGCCCTGGACAGTACAACTACTCCACAAAAGAAAGAAAAAGAAAAGGAAACATAACAATCAACAAGGTCGAGGTCTCTACAGGTCTAAGCCAAGGACACCATTATGGATCCAGAAATGATCGAAGCTACAGGATCAACCATAGAGGACCTCGATCGCATCAAGATAGATCCAAGCGACCCCAACAAAAATGCCTACATAGGTTGCAAACTCAAAGACCTAGGTAAGTTTAGTCAATTCTTAATAGCTAATGCAGATTTGTTTGCTTTTAGCCATGCATATATGCTAGGAATCCCCAAAGATATGGCCACACACAAGTTAAATATCGACCCATACTACCCTCTAGTAAGGCAAGCTTGACGAAAGTTCAACCCCGCCATCAACGAGGCCGTCCACAAGGAAATAGAGAAATTATTGGCCAATGGCTCTATTAGGGAGTCGAAGTACCCCCAAGTGGATTGCTAACGTGACAATGGTCAAAACGAAGAACGGGAAGTGGAGAATGTGCGTGGACTTTACCGATCTGAACAAAGCATGTTCGAAGGATTCATTCCCATTTTCACATATCGATTAGCCCATCGACGCCACAACATGACATGAGTTACTGAGCTTCCTGGATGCTTACTCGGGCTATAACCAGATACTTATGGAAGAGGATGACTTGGAGAAAACTACGTTCATGACTCACATGGGAACGTACCGTTACAGGGTCATGCCATTCGGGTTAAAGAATACGGGGGCTACCTATTAAAGGCCGGTCACGAAGATGTTCAAAAACGAGTTCGGCAAGATCATGGAAGTATTCATCGATGACATGTTAGTCAAATACTTGAGGGCTAAGGATCAAATCGACCATCTGAAGGAATCATTCAAAATATTTAGGAAATACGGGATTGAAATGAACGCCGAGAAATACACGTTTGGTGTAACTTCGGGTAAGTTTTTAGGATTCCTAGTATTACAATGCGGAATCGAGGTTAACCCAGATCAGATTAAGGCTATCGAAGGGATATCACAATGTCTAACCACCAAGAAACAAGTCAAAAGACTGACGGGTCAATTCGCCGCCCTATCCAGATTCATCTTGAGATTGTCCGATAGGTGCCACAGGTTCTTCAATGTACTCAAAAGGATAACGGCCTCGAATGGACACCTGAATGCATACAAGTGCTGAAGGAACTCAAGGAATACCTGTCATCGACACCCTTGCTCTCACAACCCGAGCTCGGGGAACATCTCCGTGTCAACCTCGTCGTCTCAAAAGTAGCAGTAAGTGCAGTCCTAGTCCGAGAAGACAAAGATACGTAATTTTCGATTTATTATATCAGGGAAACACTTATCGACACCGAGATGAGGTATCCTCACCTCGATAAATAGTCTCTGGCCCTTGTCGTAGCTTCAAGGAAGCTCAGGCCGTACTTCCAATGCCATCCAATCTCGGTCGTCACCATGTTTCCTTTAAGGATCATACTGCACAAACCCGAGCTGTCGAGGAGGCTAGCCAAATGGGCAATATAATTAAGTGAGCACGACATCACTTACCAGCCTTTCACAATAATAAAATCACAAGTGCTCGCCAACTTTGTCGTGGACTTTAGTGCCAAGGTGATGCCCGGGGCTGAAAAAGAAGCCACTCAAGCTTCTCACATGACGCAGGACCTTTGGGTCTTGCACACTGACGGTGCATCCAACGTATGCGGGTCAGGACTAGGACTCATGCTCGAAGTCCCTACTGGCAAAATCGTTTGCCAATCTATAAGGTTCCCAGATATGACTAACAATGATGCCGTAATTGCAGGATTGAGGCTAGCACTTGAATATGGGGCGAGGCATCTAAGGCTACGTTGCGACTCCCAGCTCGTCGCCAACCAAGTTATTAGGACTTTCCAGATCAAAGAACAAATATTGAAGAAGTACCAGATCGAGATATTCAAATTGTTACCCAAGTTTGATGAATGGCAGCTCGACCACATTCTACAAACTCAGAATATCGAGGCTGACGACCTTGCAAAAATTGATTGTTGCAACAAAAAGCATAACTCCCGGAGATAGAAGTATGGTGCATCACCTCAGCTCAGCCCTAGATCAGATCGAGGTAAAATCTATAAACCTAACCTGGGACTGGAGTAACTGCATTATAAACTATTTGCAGGATGATACTCTCCCAAATGACAAAAAGGAATCTAGGAAGTTGAGAATGCAAGCGGCAAGGTACAACCTCCTTGGCAACGAGTTATAAGAGAACATATGGTGGCCCCTTAGCAAAGTGCTTGGGACTAAACCAGACTTAACGCATCCTCGAGGAAGTCCACGAAGGCCATTGCGCTAATCACTCTGGTGATCGAGCACTTGTCAGGTGCCTCATACGGGCTGGATACTATTGGCCCACCATGAATAAAGACGCCTTAGAATTCGTAAAGAAGTGAGAACAGAAGTACACCCCAATAATCCACCAAGTGGGCGAACACCTCCATTCCGTCACTTCGCCATGGCCGTTCATCAAACTGGGGATGTATATCGTGGGACTGCTTCATTGGGGCGAGGTAATGTTAAATTTCTTTTAGTTTTGACTGATTACTTCTCTAAATGGGTGGAAGCAGGCGCATTCGCCCAAATTCACGAACAAGAAGTAATCACCTTCATATGGAAGAACATCATCTGCCAATTTGGCCTGCCTAAAGAAATAAGCTGCAATAACGGACCCTAGTTCATGAGAAGAAAAACCACCGAGTTTTTCGAAAAGTGACACATCAAAAGGATACTCTTAACCTTTTACCACTCAGCCGACAACGGACAAACAAAATCCTCCAACAAATTGATCTTGAACATCATGAAGAAGAGACTCGAAGATGCTAAGGGACTGTGGCCGGAGACACTCCCAGGGGTGTTGTGGGCACATAAGACGATCCCAAAAACAAGCATAGGAGAAACACCTTACTCCTTAGTCTACGGGACTAAAGTAGTCATACCGATTGAAGTCGGAGAACCCAGTCTAAGATACACTAACGAGAGCGGCAAAGATAATGACGAGAACATGAGACACGACCTCGACGAAGTCGAGGAGCGAAGAGACATAGCGTATATAAGAATGGTCGAACAGAAACAACAAGTAGAACACTACTACAATAAAAAGGCCAAAGTACGGTTACTCAAGATCGGGGACTACGTGCTCAAAGCCAAGACCCAAGCAGGAAGATATCCCCCAGAAGGCAAATTAGGAGCCAATTGGGACGGACCGTACAAAATCATTGGCAAGGAAGACAAGGGTTCATTCCAACTAGAGACATTGGAAGGAAAGCTCTTACTGAACAATTGGAACACCATCCACATCAAGTATTGGAAGGCAACGAATGGGACATTTTGAGGTGGAGTACGTGAGAACATCCATATTTCATTGCCCGGCTCCTCAAGAATCTTTAAGTCGAACAATGAAGGGACTAGATATGCTGGGACTGGACCAGAACGCCAGCCAACACCCAAAACTTGTAATTTCCTCCAAAATTACTCAGGGCGAAATAATGTAATCGATACAATGCTGTTGAAATAAATGAGATACATGTTTATGGAAACTACTCTCCTAAGTCTCTCAACTAAGAGGCATATTTGACTAGCTCGAACAAAACTCCTCTACCCTTGGCACATCTCAACTTAGAGAGACGTTCGACCAGCTCGAACAAAGCCTCTCGACTCTTGGACGCATCTCAACTTAGAGATACGTTCGACCAGCTCGAATGAAGCCTCTCGGCCCTTAGCCACATCTCAACTTAGAGATACGTTTGACCAGCTCGAATGAAGCCTCTCGGCCCTCGGCCACATCTCAACTTAGAGATACGTTCGACAAGCTCGAACGATGCCCATTGACCCTTGGCAACATCTTAACTAAGAGGTACGTTTGACCAGCTCGAACAAAACCCATTGGCCCTTGTCCACATCTTAACTAATAGGTACGTTCGAGCAGCTATAACAAAACCCTTTAGCCCCTGGCCACATTTAACCAAAAAAGAGATATGTTCTACCAGCTCGAACAAAACCCATTGGCCCTTGTCCACATCTTAACTAATAGGTACGTTCGAGCAGCTATAACAAAACCCTTTAGCCCCTGGCCACATTTAACCAAAAAAGAGATATGTTCTACCAGCTCGAACAAAACCCCTCAGCCAATGGCCACTCCGGACCCATAAAAAACTGTATTTACTCAATCCGCTTAAGCAAAACTCCCCAACCCCATGACCATCGCAACCCATAGGGCAAAAACAAAGGATAGAAGTGCAGAAGTAAAGCACACTACCACAAAATAAAAATGCGCAAAGATAAAAAAAGGTAAGTATGAGACAAAGGTGCACGAAGACGCCAACAAAAAAGAATAAGGAAAAAGAAAAAGTACAAAATCTATAACAAAACAAGGGCGGGGTGTTTAATTACCAGCATCGCCCTGGTCTCCATCACCCCTTCATTCTTTCCTCGGCTGTAAGCAGAGTCGCATCAAGCACTATCTTCAAGATTAGGGAAGCCTCCCTCTTCATCGTCCTCCACATCAGGCTGAGGCATGTCAAGGTCATAACCGCAGGCCAACTGAGCTCCATGCGCTTTAGCTCGAGCCTCCTCTAAAGTTGTCTCAAAGACGAAACTCGTTTGACCCAACTCTCGAACCACCTTTACTCAAGCTTCGGCGAGGATCCACTCCTCGTACTGCTCTCGCGGGATGGCGGGAAACTCATGGGCATAAAAAGTAGAGGGTCGTTCGAGTAGTTTGGCATTCTCGCCCTCTATAGCAGAAATCCGCTCAAGTAACTCGGCGCTCTATTTCTCCATCTCTCCAATCCTCTCCTCGATTCTAGCCTTCTTAGCATCAGCTGTCGATCGAACATTATCCCGGTCAGCTCGAAGGCTCCTATTAGCAAACTCTAAAAGATTGGCCTTTTTCTGAGTTTCCCTCTGGGAGGACTCCGCTTCCTCGATCAGTTGTTGCTTACCAGCTACCTCCCGCCTGAGCCCGTCAACTTTGAATTGGCGCTCAACTAACTGATCTTGCAGTTGATCAACCCGACGTTGGAGGTCGCGGCATTGGGCCTCTACTTCCCTGCTCAACTCAAGCTCCTCCTCTTTTCTCTTCAACGCCCCTTGAGAGTGTTGATTCGCTCCACGGACGCGAGTAATTCTTCATCTTTCTTCCCCAACTCATCTTTTAGGATAGG
>AWOL01S0078855.1:80030-98126 GCA_000715115.1 Nicotiana otophora | reverse complement strand
AGTGTTCTTGAGCAAGTCATGGCTCACTAGGATCGTGATAGTCCTCGATCCCCCCTCCACTCTGACTTCAATTTGAGTTTTCCCACTATCAATTATCTCATGATCCACGGGGTCGAGGTCAGAGTCGGACTCATCTCCAATAAGTTCAGCCCGCTCATCATCCTGCTCGGCGGGCATTTTGTCTTTCCCCTTGTCAGTAGGGAAGCTTCCTGAGCTGGTTCAGAGGACGAAGCCTCCCTGCACCTGAGACGTGCGGGACCATCGTCAGAGGCATTCACAGCAGCCTCATCCTCTTCAGGTTGTAAAGAAGAAGCAACTCCGACTTCTTCCAACCTAGGCACCTCTAAGGCCGTCCCAACACCTTCTTCGATCAATGTTATCGCTGTGTCTTTCTCCACGACCTCATCCTCAAACAAGTCGACCGCCGCTAGCACAGCTCCCACATCTATGGTCTTGCTCTTTCGGGGCCTCAAGTTCGTGTCACGCAGAGAAATCTCCTCGTCCTCAACATAGGATAGAGCCAAGGGAAGAGCGGGCACAATAGTCGAAATGGAGGCAGGATTAGAGGAATCAGCACCCCTCTTTCTCCTGAAAGAAGCCGTCGATGCCAGGTTCCTTTTAGCAACCTCCTTGACGGAGCCTAGAAAGAAGTATAAAGGTGAGCACAACAAGATTAATGAGTAAAGACACAACACCATCTAAAAGCGACCTACTAACATTCTTCCAGAAGCTCGACCAATCTCGAATTTCTATAGTACATGGAAGGACATGCCTGACCCAATAAGTGAGGTGAGCCACAAACTAAAGAGGCTGAGCAATAGCTGCAAAACATGAAGAATTAAATAACGAGCTCGGATTATACGGTTACATGAAAGGACAATGATAAGCACAAATACTTACGAGAACGGTTCCAAGATTTTGGAAAATCTACGACGCCGGTCAGAACGGACTCAGTCTTAATGAAAAATAGGTCAAGCCAGAATTGCAGACTACCCTTGTCGTCCATCCTAACGACCAAGGATTTACTTCCGCTATGTCGAATGTTCAACATCGTGCCTCCATAGAAGTTGGGCATGAACAGGTACACCAAATGCGGCAGAGTGATCTCAACGTCAGCCAGCTCGGCAAACTTGGACAACATCTTGATCACCTTGTATACCTAGGGCGCTAGCTGAGATGGACAGACTCAGTAATAACAGCAAAATTACTCCACCAAAGAGGGGAGGAGAGGAAATGAATAACCAACAGTGAAGGAGTAGGCAAAAAGAGTACAGTACCCTAGACGGTGAGTGTACACTTCATCATCACTGGCGGGTACGAGCTCCACTTGGTTGGGAAGGCCATACTTAGCCTTGAACTCAGCCAAATGCTTGGTCGTTAGAGAGGATTGGAAAACCTCAGCCACCGCCTCTGACTGCCATTGCAAGTCTGGTTTCGCGTCGGGGTTGCGGGGTATAATTTGTTCTACTGAGGGAAGACCCTCTGCTTTAACGTCGGAGGTGGTATCTCTTCCGCAAACGGAGGCCGTAATAGCCAGTGGAGTAGCCTGAATCTCCTCATTCATACCAGAAACTTCTCCACCATGAACATCAGAAGGCAAGTTAACCATGGTTGTATAGTTCGGGGAATTTAGGAAGTTAAAGAGTTGAGAAAATGGAAGAAAATTTTAGGAATAATGAGCAGAGAAGGAGAGTCTAAGAAGAAGATGAAGGAAATTTTGGCAATAGAAGTAAAGAACGAACTCGAATTGCGGTGATCATCCCTCCTTTTAAAGGAGGGGCCTTGGGATTCTAAGAGACTCGTCATGATTGCAACCGCAGGCGAAACGACAGAATCAATCCACGAGCTACATGGGTCCCGATGCGATGCATCGGGAACCGACATCATAATGCCAAATGACGTCACGTCCCATCTACTTCAATCTCTCTCCATAGGTCACCCTGGAAAATCAAGACGACAAGAGTTCAAAATATGCGGATCCCGTAATGCCACATTATCTGCCTCTGACGAGGACCATGGCCATTATTATTCACTTATCAAGCCCGTCCTGGAGGATGACCTAGACAAGCAGAGGGACTAATTGTATGGGCAAAAGAAATTTCATTTTATGTGTTTGACCCGGTCAATGGCGATAGAGCCTTTGAAGGTTGTGATGTGTCAACCTGACCCCAAAAGGTCGAGGTCAGGCAAGGAAGATAAATCGTAGTCAAGGTCGAGATGGTTTAACAGAAGACGAGGACGATGTCGAGCATTCACTTTCGGTACAAAGTGATGACTAGTTTTAGGATTTAGATTCCTAGAGAATATTCAAATGGATATTCCTTTCTGTTATACTACCTAGGGTTTTGTGACCCATGTACCCTTATAAATAGGAAGAGATATAATTCCGGAAGGGGTCAAACCTTTTTGTAAGAATATAATCAACATTCTCTTTTCAAGATTCTCACTTTATTGAATAGAAACAAAGCCTAACTTTACACTTCCTTTCTTTTACTCTTTTCTCTCTATCCAAGAAGAATCAGAATATTCAACTTCTTATCACCAACCTTCATTGTTAGAAAGCATTTTTGAAGATCTCACCCTTGTTCATTTATTACTTAAAAGCCATTTATTATCATTTATTGCTATCTTTTATATTTATAAGCTTTTATTGCTTCCATTATTGTTCCTAGATAATCTTATCTAATACTACATACTAAATATTCGCCCTAAAAATGCTAGATCTGCTATTGAATATTGATATTGACTATGATTAACTCTATTTTTCTATAAATCTAATTGTATAAAAACGTAGATCTAATTTTTGGGTCATACATTCAACAACTAATGCACTGGCCTATCAAATTGAAGGCTAAACAGTTGTAGAACAAGGACAACTGCAAGACCAGATAACCATGTGAACTCCATCGGACATTAAGCTTTGAGAATGTCTGAATCTGGTTTGTTTTCAAATACCTAATATCCAAAAACAGTAGAGTAGAAATTGGAGAAATTTACAGAGTTGTAACATTTGAGGCCTTTTGGCATCTTGCCTTTTTGTTATGGTATTGAGCATCATCTATGGTGTAGATATCGACAACTTTGTGTTCAGTTCAGATCCTCATACTGCAATTTTATGTACAGTCAATGACTCTTTTTCCACTTCAAAGTAGTGCTTTTATACTTTTAAATAGTTAACTTATTGTATTTTTTAGAATTATAGAATTAGATTTAATATTTGTTGAAAGTTTTATGAGTTTCCGCATAAAAATTTATATTTCAAGTTGAAAATAAGGAGTTCGAATAAATCCAATGTTCGAAGCACGAGATTGTTGCATGTTTCTAATAATAATTGCGTTCAAACATTTATTGTTTTGCTGAATATTTCCTACCTTCACTAAATAATTACTCCCTCCGGTCCACTTTAAGTGATTTATTAATCTTTTTTTGTAGTCCAAGATATTTGATTTTTCCATATATCAAAAAAGAATTAACTTCTTTTTTAAAAAATATTGTCCTTGGCATAAAGAACCTAAGAATATTTAATTGTATTTCCAATGAATAAAGTAAGTTTAATATGGTCAATGTTATTGTTAATTAATGATAAAAGATAAATTTCTTAAGATGTACGAAAATAGCCAAAAAAATCAAATAAAATGGACCGAATGGAGTATTATCAAATAATTCTTCAGTCAAGATTTAGACAAATGAGAATAAATCGCTATTTAAACGAATTGCTTTAGGAATTAAAGTATTCAAATATAGCTGAGAGTCCATGAATGCTGGAGTTACCTCTTAAGGAAGTAAAGCCAACACTACAGTTCCAGTCTCCTCATTAAAAGAAACTCCTATTAATTAATGTACTTCAGATCTGCCACAAGTTTTTGTTGCATTTTGTGGCACGGCCATTTTTATGGACCATGAGGGCAAAGATAAGTAAAGTGAAAAGAAACCAAAAAATCAAATCAAAATAAGGCATTTGAGTAGAGCCAGTGCATATGAAAGGGTACTGATTTAACTCCATAGGCTGAATTCTTGAACTTGAATCAATACTATCATTATTCACCATCCAATTTTCTGCCTCAATCTTTTTTTAATCAAAATTTCCAAATTGATAATCACCAACACTAAGATTAACATTATCCAAAATTCCCATCGAATTCACATAATCAGTACTTGAAATTACTTGATCAAAATCAGTTGTGAATTCTTGAAAAAACTGGTTATCCATATAAGAAATAGGTTGTGGATTACTTTGGTTGAAGTTGTCCATTAGTTCAGGATAGTCCCAAATTTCTTGATTTGAATCTTGATTAATATTTCTATTACTTTTTAAGAATTCAGATTATCCCGTTGCATTTTCCATCTTTTTCTCAAGAACTCCAGCAAGATTTCGTAATTCTTTTTCAGATAAATAGTTGAATCTTGAATTCCAAGTTGGGTATTTTTTTGTCTTGATTTTTTTCTTCAACTTTTCCATTTTAATCTCAGCCTTTTTCTTTTGATTTTTGTTTACCCTGAAATTCAAGTAACAATTAAACTTATTTAGTGGTTTTAAGGATACGTGATTTAATCCAAAATTAATTGACAAATAATGAATTGAATAGATAATCTGAATAACAAAATAAACCAAACCAGTGTTCTAGCTGCGCTTTCGACCTCGATTCGAGATGGTCTCGAGGTTGAGTAGGAAGAACAGCAAGGAACAGAGAATCAACAGTAATGGAGAGTAAGTAAAATAAAGAATAACGTTTTTGTATATCTTTATCAGTGAATCAATGCCCTTTACAAATGAATGGGATCCCTCTTTATATAGTAGATGAATCCTAAATAAGGTGCAGTTCTAATAACGGAAACAAATTTCATGATTTGTGTCAATAACCGCTTGATTCGATCTGTTCCGGGATTTTCGCCGAGATCTTCGGTCGGTTGCTAATATCTCGTCATTCCGTTATTATGCCCTACTCGAAGTCAATCATGCTCGGTCTCGATCTTCGGCGAGTACTTCGATCTTCATACTTCATACTCTGCCATTGAGCCCGAATCTGGTCTATTACGAGCTCGCTCTCGAGACAGCTCCTCGTACCTTCGAAATCCGACATGTCCGATTTCGACCGTATACAGATAGTCACCGCATTTCTTGGAATAAAATGGTAAGAAACATTTTAAGCCTTGAAACCTCGATCATGACGTCGTCCTCATGACGTAAGTGATGGATGTGATTGAAACGTCCCGTCGGTTCAGTTTCCCAAATCATTAATGTCTGTCAGTTAGCGGTCGGCCACTAACGCCACCGAACAGTCGCTGTGAGCCTATAAATACCCGCTCCTTCATTGAATCAAACTTTACTTATGCTCTAATTAAACCTCTAAGCCTTCTCACTCTTTTCGTCTCCTCCTTTTCGCTGCATGTAGAGCCATCTTTGTTAGCACTGAAACCACCAGTTTTTCATCTTCCTTCGCTTTTCTTTACTTATACAAATGGTGAAAACCTCAAAGACTGTACCGCAGAAGGAGAAAGCTTCTTGCTCCTCTTCCCGGCCGTCCAGCGGCAAGGCGCCGGTGGAGCCTCTTCCCCACGAGTACGTTCCTGGCCCGTGTACTTTATAATCCGACTGCAAAGTCGAAAACCCTTCATCGATCCCGGGCCGATGTGAGCATGTGTCGATATACATGTGCTCGATAACAAAGAGCCACCTCGAGGCCGTAAAGAGGGACTGCAACTGGGGTCCCGAGGTCGGGGTGCAAATTCCTGCTCCCGAAGAAAGCATAACCGCTCATGTGGAGGGGTTCCTAAGTATTTACACTTATCCCTTCACATTGGGTCCCCTCGACCCAGTGATTATTGATCTTTGTAAAAGATATCAGGTCACCCTCGGCCAAATCCACCCCTCTCTATGGCGTATAGTAATCATGTTGCGCTTCTTCTCTAGCAAGGTCAAGGGGCTAGAGTTTACTCTAAATCACCCCATGCGGTTGTACCGGCCTCAAATCTATTGAGGACTGATCAGGCTCCAACGTCGGGCAATGAAGGCCTTGATCTCGAGAATCGACGAGGACAAGGATCGGGGTTGGATGAGCCGTTTTGTACGGGTGAGGACCCGTGACATTATCCCCGAAGAGAAGATGTCGTTCCCTGAGGAATGAAACTTCAATCGTAAGTGATCTTTTAAACTTTGTTCTTTGTACCTTCTTTGACTTCGCCTAATATCTCCTTTCGACATGCAGTTGTTCCTTGGATGCCTCAAGCCATACCTGACCTCGAAGATTGGGTTCGAAAGTTAGCCTCGACTTCTACTTATGCCGAACGCGCATGGCATGATTTGGCAAAGGGCGGATGGGAGGCCAAGAATCACGGTAAGGATCTCTTTTTTCATATTTTGAAACACTTTTTATACTTCATTCGTCACTAATTTTCTTTTATGCAGGCCTGACTAAGGATGCCATTTTGAGGCCTTTAAGTGGTGAGGAAGAAATCAAGTCCTCGGTTCCGAAGCCGAGGGAAGACAAAAAGAGGAAAACTGCCTCGCAGTCCGAGGACCCCAAGCCCAAACCTCGAAGGGTGAGGAGAAACATAATCGCTCTCACGATGGACTCGGTCCAAAAATTGAGAGACGAAGAAGATGAAGAAGAGAAAAATGCCTCGGGACTGACAGTCCGACCTAGGACAGCCGTCGAAGTCTCCAAACCTTCCGAGCCGACGGTGGCTGTTAAAATCAAGCCTCGTGTCGAGGAGGCCTCCGAAAAGAAATCAGGTAGGGATCCCGAATTACCAGAGGTCGAGATAGTTTCTCCGCCATCTATAGCTACACCGGACGAGGCCGGTTCTGAGACCCTGAAGATCGATCAGAGCGTCCCGAGCGACTTGCTCAGGACCATGACAGCAGGTCACTTGCCTTCTCTTCCGACTTTCTCTGAGGAGGCGCTAAGGGAAGCTCGAGAATTGAAGACCCTTGATATAGGAAGAGTCTCTAGTGTAAGGGATCCCTTTCGGGACTGCTTTACTAGAGTCGATGATGCCTCTAATATTAGTGACGCTTCAATTCTTTTAGAAGAGGCCCAATGTCTCTTATCTCGGGTAAGAATCTATTTACTGTACTTTTTTTCTTTACTCTTTTTTCTAAATCTGACTTCTGTTTTCCTTTATGTGTAGGCCTTCGCCAAGCTTCGAGCTGACCTCAGCCAGTGTGAAACCGAGCTAGATAAGCAGGTGAGCATCCTTTTGACAGAGTATGGACTCGACCCAACTGTGGAAGCTAATACTTCGTTATCTTAGTTGCAGCAAAAGGTTGAAAGGATCGAGTTGCTTCGGGGAGAAGTCGATCAGGTCAGGGCCGATTGTGATCAGTGGAAGGAGAATAGGGACCGTCTGGCTACAGAAAAAGAAACTGCCTTGGCCAAACTGTCATCGGCCGAGGTTCAACTTCGGGGCGTTAAAGAGAAAAGTTCGGCCCAAGCCAAGAGGATCGAGGAGCTCGAAACCGGGCTTGTTGAGGCCGAGGCAGAGACCGAGAAGACAAAAGTCATGGCGGACAAGTCTGTTGCCATGTATCAGGCTGATACTGAGGCTGATCAAATGCAGGTAAGGGAGGCTTCTGACCGAGAGCAATGGATTATCGACTCAGCAAAGTGTCAATCCCGGAGGTAAACAGGTAAACCCTCGAGGAAATCAATACTCGAGGTTTTGACCTCTCCGAGGAGATAGCCCGAGCCAAGGTGCTTGAGGCCGGATCCAGGCAGCTTGCCTCATTCGACGACGAAGATGATGATGAAGAAGGCAGTCGAGGCGGATCCGATGAGGGGCCTGAAGGAGAAGTTGCTCCCGAAGAAGAGGTCAAAATCGGCCGTAGTTAGGACTTAGTTTCCCTTTTTGTAAGAGCTTGATCGGTCTCTTGTACATAACCTTTTCTGTCAATATATATAATAGAAAAACTTCTTTTAAATGCCTTCTCAGTTTTATGTTCAAATGTGTTTTGTGCTTTTGCCTCGTGAAAATTTTGTTGTTGCAGCCTCTGTAATCAAGTGAACACTAGTTCGGACTTATAACAAAACCCTTAGGGTTTTTAGACACGCAAGGGCGAGTCCCCGGGTTCAATAATATATTCTAGATTTCGGATGGCTTGATCGATGCCATGACTGCACTGTTTTTATAACTAAGTTTGAGTATATTTCGAACTTAGAATAGAATAAACCCTTAGGTAATTTTCGAACTTGCAGTAACATACCCCTTAAGGTTTTATGGCGGATCCTTGGGCTAAGTTTAATCAACTTTATTTGAACTTGGAATAGTGGAACCCTTAGGTCCGAGTTGAGTGAGAACAAAGTCTCGAACTCTAAATATATTGGCCCTTAGGCTCTTGTAGGTTGGGCCCATATGGCCTCTAAAAGACCGCTATTATTTCCCCCTTTCGGCTTAAAAGACAAAGTCCGATGTCGGTTGAAACCCTTTTGCTTTTTTTGCCTTAGCACATTTGTGTTAAAGATAATTTGATACCTCTTAAGGTTTTTTGGGGGCTGATTTTATCCCTTTTGATTGTTTGCCGAGGGTATCCTTTTTTAACCATTTTTTCAGAGAATTTGAAGGCCTACCATTATTGCGGAATTCGGACGTCTCCGAGCCGCCTTTAGTTTGGCCGTAGCCTTGGGCTTATTTTCCAATAACATTTCAAACTTGTTTGAAATGTCAGTCCTCGAGAATGGTGGCCTTATCCTATAGATCGAGGGGTGCCTCTTTGAGGTGTTATGAATTTGTGAATATACACATCGATGGTAGTCCCCGAGTTATACTTGCACTTTGACTCTTGAGTCGTTTCTCGCAATATCATAAGCATGAAGTTTGTAAAGTAGATAATTTTCTTCGAGACATAAAATGTTTAAATGAAGAGAGAGTGATTCTTTGAATAGTTTATACATGTGTACATATTTTTCCATCGGGGCTCGACTAATTTATATGGACACGGTTCACCTGACCGTTTGGTCCATTACAAAGCTTTTCTATCGAGGCCCTTTGACATGAAGTACTATTCTCGAGAATACATCATCCGAGGCTGATGCCCTCCAGTATTCGAGGTTGATTGCAAAGAAGCCTTGGATACTATTGAATTGTCCTCAGGTAGCACATAATTGTTGCCTCGTTAAAAACCTCACCGGAAAAATCCAGTTGGGATAAAAACCGATCTAAGGAAAAAAGAGGGCAATGCGTACTTTAAAACCTGAGGTCTCGATGTCTTTGGTCGAACTCCTGCAATGAGTTAGCATCGAATATATATAGACGAAAGAAGGGAGAAAGTCATACCTTAACAATAATATCGTTTGAGAAGTGATATGTTCCAGTTGTTTGGTAATGGTTCGCCGTCCATCGTTCCAAGTTTATAAGACCCTTTTTCCGATTATATCGAGTACTTGATAGGGTCCTTCCCAATTCGGGCCGAGCTTCCCTTCATTAGGATCTCGAGTGTTGATGGTGACCTTCCTTAGGACTAAGTTCCCGACCTTGAAGTGGCGAAGGTTGGTTCTTCTATTGTAGTACCTTTCGATTCGTTGCTTTTGTGCAGCCATTCGAACAAGTGCCGCTTCTCATTTTTCATCTAATATTTTGAGGCTAGTATTCACAGCCTCATGGTTCGATTCCTTCGATGCATGTCGAAACCTTAAGCCGGGTTCTCCGGATGGAATTAAGGATTTGGAGCCATACACTAAGGAAAACGGAGTTGCCCCTGTATTGTACTTCGATGTTGTTCGATACGCCCAAAGGACTTCGGGCAGAATTTCTCTCCATTTCCCTTTAGCTTCGTTCAACCTTTTCTTCGGGTTTTGGATGATAGTTTTGTTCGTCTATTCGGCATGTCTGTTCCCACTAGGGTGATACGGTGTTGACAATATCCTTTTTATTTTATGGTCTTCGAGAAATTTTGTCACTTTACTGTCGATAAATTTCTTACCGTTGTCGCATACTATTTCTGCGGGTATCCCAAATCGACACACGATGTGAAACCACTTTTGCTCATAAGTCCCCGAGAATTCTGTCCTCGATCACTTCTTCTATCGTTCCGGGCGGAATTGCGTCCTGAACCATTGTTCCTTCGATCTGTGATATATGGTTGATATCGGTCCCTATTCGACCTTGGATCCCTGTCGACGTCCCTCTAGTTTTAAATCGTCGATGTTTGGATATACTAAACCGGAAGGGGCTCCTAATTGGTCGTCCTCGACCCTGATCTTCGACTGATATCGATTGTGTATATCTGCCCAAGTTATAGCTAGATACTCGATCAAATTTTGTTTCAACTGTCGTGATGCTATCGAACTCCGTTCGTTCAACCCTTGGGTGAAAGCTTGAACGGCCCAATCATCTGTGACCGGTGGCAACTCCATGCGTTCCATTTGAAATTGGGACACTAACTCCCTTAGCATTTCATTATCCCTTTGTCTAACCTTGAAAAGGTCCGATTTCCTCGTTGCGACCTTTATGGCCCCGACATGTGCCTTAACGAAAGCATCTGCTAACATGGCAAACGAATCGATGGAATTTGGTGCCAGGTTGTGATACCAAATCATTGCTCCCTTAGAAAGGGTCTCTCTGAATTTTTTCAATAGCACGGATTCGATTTCATCATCTTCTAAATCGTTACCCTTGATGGCGCATGTATATGAAGTAACATGCTCGTTGGGATAGGTAGTTCCATTGTATTAGGGTATGTCTGGCATACGAAACTTCTTTGGAATAGGCTTCGGAGCCGCACTCGAAGGAAATGACTTTTGTACAAACTTCTTCGAATCCACCCCTCTCAAGATTGGCTGTGCCCCTGGTATCTGATCAATTCGAGAGTGTATGTCTCCATTTGTTTTATCGTTGGCTTTGATTCTCTTCTCTCCTGATTCAATTCTTTTGGTGAGTTCCTCAAGCATTTTCATTACCGCAGGATTAGTCTCCGATTTTATTACCATTCGACCTCTCCGGTACTGGCTCGGTACGACAAGTATTTTCCAGCTCGACCCTATTCGGAGCTCTATGTTGATTTTGTAACTGAGCAATAGCGGCTTGCTGAGCCTGAAGCATCTCGAATATCAATTGGAGACTGACTCCTTCATCTCCTCTGCCATGTGTTCCTTGTCCATTAGATCGGCCTTGTCTGCATACACTTCGCGTTTAGAGCAACGTGCGAACTGACATCGACTGGGTTAGCAACCGGTGTTGCCCCGAGATTAGCTTGTGGCACCTCGATTCCTAGAGCAATCACATTTTCGTTTTCATGGTGAAATCCGAGGCTATTGTTACCGTGTGTGGATGCGTTTTGTGAGTTTGACATGTTTTAACCTGAAAGCGAAGGCACTCAACAAGAACAAGCGTAAAATAGTGTGTTTTACCAAAATCGCTACTGAATAATCACTATTATCCTTAGCCCCACGGCGGGCGCCAAACTGTTTACCCTAAAATTCGAGTAACAATTAAACTTATTTAGTGGTTTTAAGGATACGTGATTTAATCCAATACCAATTGACAAACAAGGAATTGAATAGATAATCTGAATAAAAAATAAATCAAACCAGTGTTCTAGCAGCGCTTTCGACCTCGATTCGAGATGGTCTCGAGGTTGAGTAGGAAGAACAGTAAGGAACAGAGAATCAACAGTAATGGAGAGTAAGTAAAATAAAGAACAATATTTTTGTATATCTTTATCAGTGAATCAATGCCCTTTACAAATAAATGGGGTCCCTCTTTATATAATAGAGGAATTCTAAATAAGGTACAGTTCTAATAACGGAAACAAATCCCATGATTGGTGTCAATAACCGCTTGATTCGATATGTTCCGAAATTTTCGCCGAGATCTTCGGTCGGTTGCTAATATCTCGTCATTCCATTATTATGCCCTAGTCGAAGTCAGTCATGCTCGGTCTCGATCTTCGGCGAGCACTTCGATCTTCATACTTCATACTCTGTCATTGAGCTCGAGCCTGGTCTATTACAAGCTCGCTCTTGAGGCAGCTCGTACCTTCGAAATCCAACATGTCGGATTTCGACCGTATACAATTTTCCAAGAAGCTAGACATGCTCTTTGCTCTTTTACTCTTGTCTTCAATTGGTTGGTTTTTGTAGAGATTTATTAGCTCTTGAACTTCATTTGAACCATTTGGTCAGATTTGAGAAGAAATAACTTCATAATTATTTCCTTCATATATGATCATGCATGCTTTGATATCACAAAATATTGAGAGCTCTGAGATTTTCTTGATTAAGCAAGCTTTCCTTTTTTTGAAACTAGACTTCCTGGTCTTGTGATCTTGAATAAGTTCCATGTTGATTTTTGATCTTCCCATTTTAATTTTCCTGTTCAAGAAACATACATATGATTAAATAGAAGAAAGAAAAAAAAACAGATAATATAATGAAGTTTCTGAAAGTAACAGAGTCGGCAATGTTTCCAAACGGCTAGAAGAACAAGAAAAGAAAAAACAAGTGGAGAGAAAAAGAAAGAAAATGAGGAAATCTTACAGAAATGTCCCAAATAAGTCATAACTTACCAACATCCAGCCATTAATCATAAACTTACCAAAACTAGCCAAGCATATATAAAAATTAAAAATTTAAATAAATAAAGTTATTTCTCTCTAAGAATCACACACAAAGAATTCCTTTCATATTTTAAAGCGCGATCAACAATATTAGATGCAAAACCGAAAAAAAAATTGTGGATGAGGTAGCAAACAAGGTGATTAAATACAAATATATATATATATATGGTTGGTTGAAATTCACTGAAAACATATATATGAGTCAATATAAAATTTTTGAGGAAGATTAGAAGTGATTTGGACTGATTTGTGATATAAAAATTCGTAGTTAAAATCGAGTTCAAAAACTTCTTCTGCGACAAATGTATCAAACATGTATCACGCATGTATATATCACACACACAAGTATATATGGATATACATGTGATACACATTTGATACAAGTATGATATATATGTGATACACAAATGATACACAATATGATACACATCATTTTTTTCATGTTTCATCTTCTACTTTGAATTTCAATTCAAACCACCTCAAAACTCCGCCAAATAATTTCAAAACTGAGATTCAAACTCCTTAAGATGTACCTAATCTATTCTATTAACACTCACTCAAAAGAAAGCAAAGACTTGACTTTTTTTGGTTACAAATAGCTAATTGACTAATATTGATAATATTTGTCTAATATTAGTAATATTTAATGAATTGGCTAATTATTGTAATAAGCTACTTATAAATGGACATAGCTGACAACTTCCATTTTTTAATTAAAAAAAAAGCGCATCTTTTTATTTTTATTATACTTTTAGTGAGGTAACTAATCATACTCTATAATATATATGGGTGTGAACGGTTCGGTTCGGTTCAGCCGGTTATTTTATAAAATTTATAATGCTAATTTTTCGGTTATTCTATTATGTATATCTAAAATTAGACTTTTTGAAACCGTCCAAATCATGTTGGTTACTCTTCAGTATCGGTATCGGTATGGTTCGGTTAATTTGTTAATATCATGTAAATGTCACTAGTAGAAGTAGAATGCAATAACATACGTATTTTTATAGGATTTCATAAAACTCTCTAAACATTTTTACTGTTTAAAGGTTGATGAATTAAGAAAACATGAAATGGCTAAAGTATATATCTATCAACTATTCTATAGTAGTGTAGAAGAAACTAAGCAAAGACAAAAAAAATATAAATCACACAAGCGGAAAGATATTAACCAAGCTAGGACAAGAATAAAGTCTATAAAAGATTAAATATTCAAAAAAATAAATATAAATCATACGAAAAGAAACATATTCAATACATTGTAGTTTGTTACTCATAACCGCTAGAATACCTTGTGACTTGCTAATGAATATGCTGGAAATAATTTAATTTCAATAGGAGTAACATAATAGGTTTGTGAATTAGAGATTTTGAGTTTAATTACTTGTTGGCTTGTAACCGTTTTCATAATTCTAAGGCCCACGGAAAAATTAATGCATTATTATTTTTTAAACTTAATATATAAATATATTTTTCACATGTAAATTTATTCGGTGTGGTTCGGCATTTTTTCGATTTATTCTGATAAAATAAAAAAATATACCGTAATTATCGGTATGGTTATAGGTATATATAAAAATCTATGATTTTATTAAAAGAAACCTGAAAGTCGATTCGTCGGTTTAGTCGATTTTTAAATATTTACCGAGACCCCTAATAATGTCATGTTGTCCACCTCAATGTAAACGTCCTTGTGATAAGAAATCGGACTACAATTATTGTGATTATAACTTATATGTGGCTACATTACTCCCAAACACTAAGAAAAAATCAAATTACGGAGCTCTTATATTATCTTAATTTGGTTCAGAAATAATCTTAATCATTACAGTAGTGATAATTGATCTGTCTCGATTATGATAAAGTGCGTTTAACATGACATTTTCATGATTTAATAAGATCGAAACAAATTTAAGTATGCTTTTGAACTATGAATTTAAAAAGGGAGAAGGTCCAAATATATCCCTGTGCTTTCGAAAATGATCTAAGAATACCCCTCGTTATACTATTGGGTTATCTATACCCCTGCAGTCATACTTTGGGTTCAAATATACCCCTCATTTAAACAGAGGGACACGTGTCATCATCTTATTGGTCAATTCTAAATATCTTCNTATATATATATATACACACACAAGATTCCAAAGATCTAAGCAAAAAAGGAGTTTTTTCAATGGGTATGGTTGAATTCATTGACAACATATAGATGAGTCAATATACAAAATTTGAGAAAGATTGGAAGTGATTTGGAATGATTTGGTATCAAAATTCGTAGTTAATATCGAGTTCAAAAATTCTTATGCGACACTGTATCAAACATGTATCACACACAGAGGTATACATGGATATACATGTGATATACATTTTATACAAATATGATATATATGTGATACACAAATGATACACTCTGTGATACACATATTCTTTTTTTCATGTTCATCTCAAAACTCCACCAACTCATCCTAAAACTGAAATTCAAACTCCTTAAGATGTACCCAATCTATTCTAATAACACTCACACGCAAAAAAAGGCAAAAATTTAACTTTTTTTAGTTACAAATAGCTAATTGACAAATATTAGTAATATTTTATGAATGAACTAATTTTTGTGATAAACTACTTATAAATGGACATAGCTGATAATTTCCCGAAAAGAAAGCCCAACAAGACAAAATACAAATCTATAGAAAAAATCGCAATTTATTACCATGATAAATGTTGAATTTGTAGATTTTACTTTTCGGGGTAAGATTGAATTTTCTCTAAATTTAAGAAGGGCATCAAATTTTTGAATTTCTTTCTTTAAAAGTAGAAACAAAATTTTGGCTTAAATTGTCTGTTTACTAGTAAATCACCAAAAAGTAAAGTAATAAAGACTTTTATTAGAGACTTTCATATTGTCATGATTTTTTTTTTTTGAAGAGTGGATCCTTAGAGCCACTCAGATCCTTAGAACTTTATTCCCTTATTGATAAAATTGAAAGAAATAATCTCCAATTAATCCAAAATACATAAAATTCATTGGCGAAAAAAACACAATAGAATTTAAAGAAGAGCAATTTTATTGTGCCTTAATAAAATACAAACTCCAAAGTCCAGGAAAAGAAAAGTTGAGAAATTAACTTGAAACACATGACGATTAAAAATATGAAACGTGAAAAAGAAAGAAAGAAAGTTACTTGGTTATGTGTGGGAGCAAAGTGAATACTTCAACTCAAAACAGCCAAATTAGCACAATGTTTTCTGAAAGTAAAATATGGGTAAAGTCTACGTACACACTACTCTCTTCAGACCCGACTTATGAGATTACACTGGATTTATTGTTGTTTTTGTTTTTGTTTTCTGAGAGTACGACTTATATATGCATGTTTGACTATATATAACTTATCAAAGTTATGAAAACTTCACCTAAAATATTATGAAAACTACGTAATTTTTTTCTCATATCTCAGTTCAATCTTTAAAGAACATGAAATCTCATTCTTTGCTAGAATAAAATATTATGCTAGAACTGAAGAAAAGAATTGACTTCATCAGTTTTATAAATCTGCCACACCAAACATTACTCATGAAACATAGTGACAAATGCGGTGTTTAAACCGAACCGGAAAAATCGCACCAAACCTATAAGTCAAATCAAACTGATTAAAAAATCCGACTATATTTGGTTTGATTTGGTTTGGTATTGAGTAAAAAAAACCTGAACAAAACTGACATATATATATATATATATATATATATATTATTTATAGTTTTAAGACTTTTTATAGAATTTTATTTAAAAGATATCTAGAAATATTTGAGATCCTCTCATGGGGTGTAATCTATACCGTGCGTTCATTTTTATTTACTTTAAATAATGAATTGTATCATTTTCTTATTAGACAAGAGCGAGTTGCTCTAGTGGTAAGCACTCTCCACTTCCAACCAAGAGGTTGTGAGTTCGAGTCACCCCAAGAGCAAGGTGGGGAGTTCTTGGAGGGAGGGAGTCGAGGGTCTTGAAGGGAGGGAGCCGAGGGTCTATCGAAAACAGCCTCTCTACCCCAGGGTAGGGGTAAGGTGTCCCAAACTCCACTGGTGGGATTATACTGGCTTCTTGTTGTTGTTGTTGTATCATTTTCTTATTAACTGTCATTGAAATGTGTCAATCATCTATTTGCTCTTTCATATACATATTTCAAGAATTCTTATATCTTTTTTGAATTTAAAGTGGTATTTCGATAATCTAAAATTACACATAACATATCATTATTTAGGTGTCATATTGATTTTTATGTTTAATTATTAAATTAATTTTTATGTGTAATTATTAAATTAAGTTAACCATAAAAGCATACATTAACCAAAAATTATTGTTAGACGACTAAGAAAATAAATTATTATGTGTTACTAAAAAAACATTTCCATAAGAATACTTTAATAAATCATGTTTGTTATTTTTTTTAATTTTCCCATAATATAATTGCTGAGGGTAGCAAACTTTTCATTGGGCTTGAATGTCACTAAGTTCACATTAAATGAAAGAAAAGAGATGTCATGGTCTTTGACGTAGTAAACAAATATCCCCTGGTCACTACCCTATAACTAGGCAATAAACTGTATTTATATGAAATGAAAGAAAAGAGACGTTATGGTCTTTGACACAACAACCAAATATTTCCCTCATCCACTAGCCTATAGTTAAGTAATATGCTGAATTTATAAACTTACAGATAATAAAATACGTCCATAGTTTTCAAATGCCGCTTCTCCTATGTTGGGGAACAACGTAATTCCCTCTTTGCTTTCAAAGCAATATCACATAAGATCTAATGCAAAAAGAACAAGCACCGAAAAATTAAGGAAGATAAGCACATTATTGATAGCAAGTGTTGCAACAGATGTAAAGGTCGTAGTCGCTATTAAGTATAAAGTTTCCATTTCAGTGATTTTGTTCATTTTTCCTTTTCTCTTCATGCTTGAACCTTGTTCTATTTTAAAGAAGAAACTTCACAAAGCCAAAGTTGTAAAAAAGTTGATTCAATTAAGTTTGAGCAGGAAAGAAGCAGGAAGTAACTGCAGTTTTAATCATCTACCACTTTCATCTATAATTACTCTCAACAAAATCCCAAAAGCACTGTATAAAGTACGAATTATGTGATGATAATTGGTGATTAATGATAGGTAACTGTTTGACCAAAAAATGATAATCTTTGGTTAAACTAATTAATTGATTATTAAGAAGAGTCAATCCTAGTTAAAGCTAATAACTCCAGATCTTGGATGAATAATGTAAAATAGTGGGATAGCAGGATAAATGCGTTCTTAATAAATGTATCCAGATGCGGCAGTATGCAAGAAACACTAAGTATTAAATAACATTAAATGACAATAAATGTAAATAAGGAGGAAGATTCACCCAATACTGAATAGGGTCAATGATTTCTTTCTCTGACAATGATGAATAACAAAAATATGCGAGAATATTGTGCACTTTCTTGTGACAATAGATAATCAATCCACTAAAGGCTGAATCTCTTCAAAAGTAGTTCTTTGTATTTTTT